>VZQC01010786.1:831284-864064 GCA_009823505.1 Rhizomys pruinosus | reverse complement strand
GAGAGAGAGAGAGAGAGAGAGAGAGAGAGAGAGAGAGAGAGAGAATGTGGGGCAAGCCTATAAGACCTCACAGCCTGACCCAGTGATATACCGCCTCTGGTAAGGTTCACCCTCATCAAGATTCCTATCTGCTGTCCACTTGTTACAGTCTAGAGTTATGTGTGACTGAGAGAATGCCCAGATCAGACTTGCCTGTAGCCATGGCTGCAGGGAATTGTCTTGACTGTTAATTGATGTGGGTAGTGCCATCCTAGGCAGGCAGGCCTGGGCCATATAGGAAATCTAGGTGGGCATGAGCTACATATTAGGCCAACAAGCAAGCCAGCAAGTAGCCTTCCCCATGACTCCTGTGTCAAGCTACTGCCTTGAGTTTCTGCCCTGACTTCCTTAGATTATGGATGGCAACATGGATATATAAGCCAGATAAGGTTTTCCCTTCCCACGTTGCTTTTGATCAGACTGCTTTATAAAGCAACAGAGAGGAAAGTCTATAATCGTAAAACCTTTCTAAACTGTTCCACCAATTGGGGAACAAGTCCTCATGGATATCACATTCAAACCCCAGGGAAAGGAAGGTGTGCAGGATGTAGCCTCTACTATCCTGTGCCTAGAACAGGTGTCACTCTCTAAACATCACAGTTTTCTCATCTTATACTGTGTGGTAATCGAGTATTCCTCATTGTAGCCCTTCAGGAAGCCCACTTTATTCAATCACAGTTGGCATGTAAGATAAACATCTGTTTACCATTTCTGCTCCTCTTGTCTGCCACTGAAATGGGAGCTAACTTCATATTTCCTGAGTCAAATCCTTGCCATGATGTAGCACTGTTTGAGGTCCACAGCCTGAAACAAAGAAGTACTTGTGAATGGAAAGTACTACACATATAAGCCCATCATACTGCATATGATGGAAATTCCACATCAAAGGACACGACACATCTACAAAATGCAATCCCAATGTAACCATCTCACATCTTTGAAAACATTACTTTGGAGCTAGAAAAATAGCTCAGCAGTTATGATCACAGGCTGCTCTTGCAGAGGGTACCAGTGTGGTTGCCAGCCCCCACATGGCAGCTAACAACCATCCATTACTCCAGTTCCAGGGGATATGATGCACTCACTCTTCTGGCTTCCACAGGCATTAGAGACATGAGTGCTCTTACATACATGCAGGCAAAACACTCATATATAAAATAAAAAAATAAATATAAATGTGCTACTCACAGTTTTTATGTGTATTTGTGTGTGTGTGTGTGTGTGTGTGTGTTTCTGAGTCTGTGTTTGTGTGTGTATTTCTTCCTGTGTGTGTGTTCATGTGTCTTTGTGGGGAAGCCAGTGATTAACATTGGATGTTTCCCTTAATTGCTTCTCCACCTCGTATTTGGAGAAAAGTTCTTTCACTGAGCCTCAGCTGGAACTTACCAGTTTGGCCAGATGGCCTTGCCACTAGACTCCGGGGATCCCACTGTCTCCACTCCCCAAGGCTGCGATTTCAGGTGCATGCCACCCACTCTTCTCAGCTGTTTTTTCATGCTAGAGATCTGTACACACATCCTCATGCTTCACCAGCAAGCACTATACTAGCTGAACATCTCCCCAGCTCCTCCTGCACCTTTGTAGAGAATGAAATCAACAAAAGATTGGAAAGTTCACAGCCTCTTAAGTACTCTCAGTAGACCAAGTCAGTTCCCTCTTCTCTTGCCAGATACAAAGATCTCACACAGCAAGTTGAACTTTGCCTTGTAGACAGCTGCGCTGATTTGGCTACTTTGTTCTCTATACTCCTGGGTTTCTTCTGGATTCTTTTCCTGTCTTTCTTTTCTTCTTTTCTTTTCTTTTCTTTTCTTTCTTTGACAAATTGTGCTGGATAGCTTTAGTGTCAATTTGACACACCTGGGTTGAGGGAGCCTCAATTGGGGAATTGGCTCCATTGGATTGGCCTGTGGCCACATCTGTGGAGTATTGTCTTGATTGTTGGGCAATGTGGGAGGGCCCAGCCCACTATGGGTGGTGCCACCCTGGGCAGGTTGTTGTGTACTATATAAGAGGTCAGGCTGGGCATGAGCCAGGGGAGCAAGCCAGTGAACAGCATTCTTCCATGGCCTGTGCTTCAGCTCCTGACTCCAGGTTCCTGCCCTGAGTTCCTGCCTTGGGCTCCCTAAGTGATGAACTGTGACCTGGGAGATGTAAGCTGAATAAACCCTTTCCTCCCCAAGTTGGTGTTGGTTGGAGTGTTTTGTCACAGCAAAGGAAGACAAACTAGGACAGAAATTAGTACCAGGAGTGGGGTACTGTGACGCAGGAGATGTAAACTAAATAAACCTTTTCCTCCGCAAGTTGGTGTCAGTCAAAGTGTTTTGTCACAGCAATGGAAGACAAACTAGAACAGAAATTGGTACCACAAGTGGGGTATCGCTGTGACAGACCTGACCTTGGTGATTTGGGGAAGGATTGTGGAGGCGTTTGGAACTTTGGGCTGGGAAGATCATTGAATGCCTAAAATTCATTGCTGTGGAGCTTTGAGCAGTTTTGCTGAAGGAGTTATAGAAGATGGAGGCCTAGCTTGTGAAGTTTCTAGTTTCAAAGGGGAGCAGAGATTATCAGGACTGTGTAATCTGTGGGCTCTGGTCAGCTGGAGCTGAAGAATCAGCTGTAAGTAACAAGAGACCAGAACCTGAAGTGAAAGCTTTGTTGTACTGGGACAATTGGTGCTGGTTAGCTGGGACTAAAAAATCAGCTGTAAGTAACAAGAGACCAGCATCGCTGTGGTGAAACCTTCTGGGAAGAATTTCTTCAGGGTCAGCACACAGAAGCTGTGATCCAGAAGGGGCCTGAGCCTCCATCTTGAGCCAGAAGCAGGACTTGGTAATGTGTAAAAGTCCCCTATATGGTTCCGGTGTTGAAATTTGAGGGGGTCACAGAGAGCAGCCAAGGCTTGGCACTGTGAGAGGTCAGGAAAGCCCATTGGTGGAAGTGCACCTCAGTTGCAGTGAAGACCCCAGGATTGCATGGGTCATGGAGAGAAGCTGAGGCTTTGCACCAGGAGAGGTCAGAAGAGACCATTGGTGAAGGTGCTGCCTCAGTTTCAGTGGTGACCCCAGCTTTTTGGAGATGCCAGGACCATGGGACGACCACCAAGAGCAGCAGCAGGTGTGGAATGGAGTCGGCCTGGGCCTGTGAGATGAGCTGTGTGTGCCACGGATGGCAGAGTCAGAGAGGGGGAGCTGCCAAAACCCTTTGGAGCCCAGAAGATCGTGAGTGAATCCCAGGTGTCCAGCCTTGAGCTACTTTGCTGGACTTAGGTTTTGTTTGAGAGTGCCTGATTCTTCCCTTTGAAATAAGACAGTACTTGTTTTGGATTTTACAGCAGCCCACAGTTAAGAGACTTTTAATAGACTGTGAACTTTTAAGTGTTTGGACATTTTAAGGACTGTGGGGCTTTTAAGGTTGTACTGTCTTAGGTTGTGATTAATGTTAACATCATACTTTGGGGATAAGAACTGGAAAGGTGGTGGTTTAATAGTGATGTGTTTTGTGTGTCAAGTTGACAAGGGGTCAATTGTGCTGGATAGCTTTAGTGTCAACTTGACACACCTGGGTTGAGGGAGCCTCAATTGGGGAATTGGCTCCATTGGATTGGCCTGTGGCCACATCTGTGGAGTATTGTCTTGATGGTCGAGCAGTGTAGGAGGGCCCAGCCCACAATGAGTGGTGCCACCCTGGGCAGGTTGTTGTGTACCGTATAAGAAGGCAGGCTGGGCATGAGCCAGGGGAGCAAGCCAGTGAACAGCATTCCTCCATGGCCTGTGCTTCAGCTCCTGATTCCAGGTTCCTGCCCTGAGTTCCTGCCTTGGGCTCCCTAAGTGATGAACTGTGACCTGGGAGATGTAAGCTGAATAAACCCTTTCCTCCCCAAGTTGGTGTTGGTCGGAGTGTTTTGTCACAGCAATGGAAGACAAATTAGGACACAAGGCATTGAAAAATGTGCCAAAGTTCAAATCTAAATTCAAACCTAATTCATGGTCTTTAGTCAACAGTGTTGGTGAATATTTGATTTGGTGGATGGTTGTATGGAGAGCAGCTTTAAGACATTGTTATTGTTGACTTCTTCCTTACCTTCATGCTCTGCCTCATACCTATGACCAAAGAAATTTAAAATTGATTGTCCCATTCACAGGCCAGTCATGTGGCTGCCATGGAAATATATGAGACCAGATATGAAGCCAGAAATTGGGTCCTTCAGGCCTGTGGACATGCATAACTTGGAGCTGGTTCATCACAGAATGTTCAAGTACTGGACTGCATTCTCCACGTCCTTTGTCCTGCCCTTAAAGAGCCAGAATGCATAATACACCAGAGGTCTGTGACTGCAAACTATTAATTAATATGACAATTTCACAAGGGTGATTTTTGAAGGTGATTAGAACTCAGGGAGACAGAGTTTAAAGCATCAAGCCTTTAATGCCAAATGTGTCATTCTGACCATTACAGAAATGCAGCTCTCTAGAACTCAGGGCTATCAATTAGTATAAGATTTAGATGGCTCATTAGCCTAAGAAGGGACTCTTTTTTTGCTGGGAATAAAAGGGGCAAGTATTCTTGGCTGAGTATGATCTCTGTAGGAGGATCCCCCCTGGTTGTAAATCTCTAAAGTAGTTTCATAAAATATCTATTCTCTTCAGCTATGTGTTTTGCAAACTTTTGGAATGAGGCAATTGTCATAGTTCCTTCCACTCAGTGGTTTTGATGAAAGTATGTAGATTCTTCTCAGGGGCAGTGGTGATAAAGAATGGCTTTCAGGGGAAGAAGAAATGTATTAAGCTACAGGAAAAAAAAAACAAAAAAGAAAGACAGAAATGAAACCTCAAGGTATCAGCTACTGGTAGGCTTTATGGCTGGGTTAGAATGCTTTGACAGCATAAGCAGGCTGTGAAAAGAGAAGCCTGGTGCTCCACTTACAGAGGGGATTTCATTGCAATGACTATGAATGTGTGTCCACTCATCTGAGAGGCCGCTGTTAGAGGACTCTCACTTTACTACAGGGAAGAACACTCTACTGGGGGTTTGCTTTCCCAGAAATGCATGTAGATTAACTCAAGTTTGGCTTCTGTAAAATCAGTCTAGTCCTGCTCTTCTTTGGGCTCAGCCTCCCAAAGATTAAAATCAAGATAATAACATCTACCCCTTTTCCACATGGGAATTTTTTTTTAAAACAGCACAAAATTAAGAGATGGAGAAATAATGGGGCCAATTTCAAGCTCCATGCATGGTTTGTGCAACATGTAGCCAGCTGTGAATGCCAGAAATGTTGCAGAAAATGGTGCCAATAACCCCACAGAGACCAGGAGTCCATGCTAGGACTGACATGCCAAGCACAAGCCATTTCCTGTGCACGTGTTTTTCCTATTAGTGCAAGCTCTCCCCGGGCTCAATATTTTGGTATTTTTATCTTTTCCATCTTTGTGGCTCCATAAGAAATTTCCATAACTGTTAATCTAAGTGGGGATAGAAACCAGCCTTGGGAGTCTTGACTAGGTAATTTTTACAAATAAAAAATGGGAATCCTCCCAAAGGCCATCTATATATTACTTTAATATTATTCTTTTTATCCCATGAATTGCCAGTACACGGAATTAGGACTCTTCCTCAGTGCATCCCATGAATGGATATATATTTTTTAAATTTTATTTATTTATGTATGTGTATGAATGTACTGTCTGCATGCAAGTTTGTGCACCCATGTCGTGCAATGCCCCGGAGGTCAGAAGAGGGTGTTGGATTCCCCTGGAGCTGGAGTTCTCCTGAAATTGGAGTTTCAGACGGTTCTCGGCCACCATGTGGATGCTGGGGATCGAACCCAGGTCCTCTGTAAGAGCGGTCGGTGCTCTTAACCGTTAGGCCATATCTCCAGCCCCGAATGGATATATTTAAGACCAAAGAATATAATGTAATCTCCTCATAAAATATGTACATCAATGAAAGGGTGAAGTTTATATTAACTAGCATCTGCCCATATATCAAGATGTGACTTCAAGATAAGATTGAATGTACAATACAACTTGGGAGGCCCATCTGTAAATAGTAAAGATGGGAAGCAGGTGAAGTTTGGGAGAATTTCAAGGCATGGGCCAATTAGTACTAATAATTAACTCCCAGAAATATCTGACAGTTTTCATATTTCTGTAAATTGGAGCACATTCAAGGTACTCCCCATTATAAAGCAGTCTGTCCTAGGGTCTAGAGAAATGGCTCAGTGGTTAAGAGCACTGACTGCTCTTACAGAGGACCTGGGTTCGATTCCTAGCACCCACATGGCGGCTAAGAACCATCTTTAACTCCAGTTCCAGGGGAATCCAATGCCCTCTTCTGACCTCCCCAGCATTGCAGGACATGGGTGCACCAACCTACATGCAGACAGTACATTCATACACATAAGAAAAATAAATAAAAAATATAAAGCAGACTGTCCCTTTTGCTTCTTTTCTTGAATGAGAGAAACAGTGATAGAAGTATAATTATTGCTCCAAAAATTTCTTCTAAGAGTATGTCTGCTACTCTTTTATGATGTTACCTACCGTGTTTATACACTGGAGGAAAGTAGTATAAAATGACTTCAAAGGGACAAAGGTCATACACACAGAAATTCTTTGTGGCAAAGTAGAAAACAATTAAATGGAAGGGGACATGTTCAATCTGTAATAGTGGTTGTCTCTTAATGAGGGAGAACTGGATAGAGTGTAGTCATCATGCAATACCCAGGTGAGGTTGGTCCCAAAGACAGCACAGATACTAAAATCCCAGGGTACCCAAATCATCACATACATATAGTATCTGCATGTAATCTGAGTATGTTCTCCCATATAGTTTAGAGGATTGGGTTTTTTTTTTGTATTTTTTACTAATTAAATTTGTTATTTGCAATTTCAAAGATGTATATCATGCATTCTGATTACTCTTGCCCCATCCTTTCTTATCTCCTTTGAACCTCCATCAACCCCCTTCCTTCTTATAGGTTCCTTTCACAGTTCAAGGCTTTGTTTTGTTCTGAGTTTAGACAGAGCCATCTGTGTGACTGAGAGGTGACCTCACCAATGAAGGCAACTACCCTTCCATAGCATTCATCAGTTCAGCAGGGAGGGTTCAAACTCCATGAGCTCCTTCTATACCCATGACTGACTGGCGATAGACCTACTTTTGTGCAGGCCCAGTGCAGGCTCCCAGAGTTGCTGTGACTTGCCCAGACTTTGTTTTGCCCAATAGACAGCATTTCACAGCCCTCTCCCTATCATTTTTTTTTCTTTTAACTATCTACTCTGTGAACTCCCCTCTTCTTGTTATGGGACGGATGGAAAAGGACACAAATAATGCTTACCCCATAGGTTGTAGTGAGTGAGTTAAATTATATAATTCATGGAAAGAACTTGATAATGACTAGCTCAAAGTATTCAATAAATAACTACCAATATTGCTGTTATTACTTTAGGGAATGTTGGGAGATATAACTAAAAAATCAACAGGAGTTTTTTCTCATTAACAAGTGTTATGTTAGTTTGACCCCACCATCATATTAATGATTCTAACAAAGGACTCTTAAGATGAAAGGAAGATGGAGACATTGCAGGTGGAGTAGGTTCATGTCCCATGAGGCCCGAGAGTAGAAAGGACAAGTAAAACAGGTAAGAGGGGCTTGGAGGGAAGCGGTAGGGATGAGAGATGCAACCAAGACCAATGGTTGGTTGGTAAATACAGCTTTGCTAAATATTCTCCTGTAGATCCTTGCTTGATACAGTGATTGCCTGTGATAGATATGTTCCCATTAGTGGCCCAGCTTTTAAACTTTCCTAAGCGTTCTCCAGAAAGTGCCTCAGTCAACTCCAGTTCCATTCCTTCTACCCTGTGACCTCACTGTTGAGGGCAGACACAGGAGAAAAGGAGAATTATTCATATGTCCAAGACAAATACAATGGAGGCTCCCACTTAATTAGATGCTGGTACCGTCTCATTCAGGGGGTCAGCCAGTACTCTTCATTATCTCATTCAAAAGAATACTTCTGCCAAAGAAGCTGCCTCCACCGATTTGCCTTTCCAGTTGTGCTTTGATGCTGTTTGTGTCATTTTCTCTGGGCCTGAAATTATTCCTCGGAGTTCCTCCCTGAAGGAGTTTACAGACATTGTACAAAGAAATTAATTAAGTAGATTTTCCATTTGCACAGTTTTAATGAATAAATGATGTTCTTATTTGTTTATCTGTTTTCTAATTATAACACCAATTCAGCACATCTTCGTTTCTTGCATTCCGACAATATTATTGTTGTTGCTGTACTCACGGTGCAGGTAATGTTATTTTTTTAGGCAGATACCAGGTGCAGTATTCCGTATTTATTACAGTGTGATCTGCATATTTTTCTCCTTTCCTGTATCATGTATCTGTACAAAAAATATATAGATAGTTAAATAGAGTGCTGAAGCTTTAAAAAACCTGCAAGCTTCATAGACAGCTTAAAGAACTGTGGTCTGGTTTGGGGATCAGGCTTGCTGGATATAGTTGGTAGCCTACAGGGAAGGCTTGGGCCAGAAATTCAGACATCAGGACCACCCCTGAGCTACTACAAGTGCCAAGATCCAACTAGGAGGACTTACAAGTGGAGATTTGGAAAGGGGACAGATATCATAGGCTCAAAAGCTAGTAAGAATAAAGCCCATGTGGAGCAGAGCAGAGTTGAGAAAGACAAGTCTGCACAGGAGACATTTGCTTCTTTCTCAGTCTTAGTGGATGTGGGGTGACAATTAAAAAGACACAGGGGTTTGCTGTAGTGTAAGTTCAGAGGTCTATGGAGGTACTCTTCTCTGAATGAGATGGGAAGAGAGCAGGCAGAGCTCATCCTCTTTGAGTACAAGGTGGAAGCCCTATACATTTCAAACAAAGGAGAGTTATCTAATATAACCTCAATGTAGTCTTCAAGAACTATCCTGCTTAATTACTGATTACTGGCCTTCTATTATGTATCATCCATGAGAACAGGTGCTGGAAAGACACTTTTGTCCTTGGGGATTTACAGCCTGGACTCAAGAAGCTTGGTTTGACTTTTCTTCCCATAAGGATTTCCACATCTCCCTGGAAGATCTGGATTCCACAGGCAAATACTGTCAGCGTTTCTGGTAGTTATGAAAACAGATAGGTTTCCTTCAATGTCTCCATCATGAGTCCAGGTCATATGACCAGACTGAAAGGCAATGTGCTTGCTATGTACAAAGGAGGATTTTGAGAGCTAGCAATCTTTGATATGAATAGAAAAGCCTTCCTTTTCCATGTAGGAGGGTGGACAGATGACTCAATCTCCCTTAACTCAGCATCCAACTACGTGAAATTAAGTGATGCTCTGTTATAGTTTCCTTTTCTGTCACTATGATAAAACACAACATCCACAAACAACTTAAGGGAGAAAGGGTTTATTTCAGCTTACCATGGAAAAACACTGCCTCCCAGCTCACCCTCTCTCTTGCACTCTGCTGCTTTTTTGGACAGCCAAGCCCAACTACCTAGGGATGACTACATCCACAATGGGTTGGGCCCTCTCACATCAATCATTAATCAAGATCGATCCTCACAGACATGGCCACAGACCAATCCAATTTTGGAAATTCTTGAGGTTCCCTCTTCCCAGGTGACTCAAGGCTGTGTCTAGTTGTCAATAAAAACTAACCAGCACATGTTCCTGCCTCTTCACAAAGTCCCAGCACTGAGATGAGGGAACAATTAAGAAGTCCTTCTTCAGCATCCATGACTTTATGAATGCCAATTCTTGTTCCACAGACCCAGGAGAGAGGTTAAGTGTTTGTTCAGGATCTGGGAAACTGTCCAGATCTGCTTTTGTGACTTAGTTAAATAGTTTAACTGCCATCTCTTCATGAGGATTTAGATGTAAGGACTTCAAAGAGCTTTTCTCAGTATATTTGTGTTGCTATAACAAAATTGATTATTTTATGTTTATGAGTGTCTTACTTGCATGTATGTAAGTGTACCCATGTGTGCAGTGACCGTAGCATCAGATTGCCTGGTACTGGAGTTAGCTGCCATGTGGGTTCTGGGAACTGAACCTGGGTCTTCTCAGAGAGCAGCCAGTGCTCTTAACTGCTGAGCCATCTCTGCAACCCCAATACTAGGTAATTTATAAAGAACAGAAATATGTTTCTCAAGATGTTAGAGGCTGAAAATTTCAATATCCAAATCATGTATCTGTGGTTTAGCCTAGTCATTCCCATGGTGGGCCATGCAGAAAGCACATGCAGCAAAGCACAGGACACAGACATATGGTAAGGTATAAATCCAAATACAGAATGGCACTTTAGTCAACTGAGTGGATAGGCAGCGTGATTCACCTCCCAGGGTCTAATCTCAGACCTCTGCATCATCACATCCCAATGCACGGGCGTAGCCAGAGAGGTCCCATGACTCTTACTTGTGCCTCTGGGAGGTGCTGGCTGGAAGTGTTAGCTCATGCATACCTAAGCTCAGATTAGATTTGCCTACATCTCCCCATTTTTGTATTAGCTTCCACAAGCTCAGATAGTATTACAGAAATAGTGGTCAACTATCTTTTTCTGTCCCAAATGGCCATGACTCCTCTGTAAAAATACTAAGACTAATTTATGCCCAAACAAAAACTTAATATAGAGAAAACCAACCAGTAAATACAAGCAACGTTCACACAAACCCAATTAGTAAACATCTGTACCCGATTTCAAGATTTCAAACAGACAGAGAATTTGGCTATACCTAAAATCTCAAGTCCAGCTAAAAAAGCCTGCACACAGGGGCTGGAGAGATGGCCTAGCAGTTAAGAGCACTGACTGCTCTTATAGAGGACCCAATTTAGAACCCCAGCACCCACATGGCAGCTGAGAACCATCTTTAACTCCAGTTCCAGGGGAATCCAACACCCTCTTCTGACCTCCGCAGCATTGCACGACATGGGTGCACAGACCTACATGTAGACAGTACATTCATACACATAAAAAATAAACAAAATTGGGGCTGGAGAGATGGCCTAGCGGTTAAGAGCACCGACCGCTCTTACAGAGGACTCGGGTTCGATCTCCAGCACCCACATGGCGGCCTAGAACCGTCTGAAACTCCAATTCCAGGAGAACTCCAGTTCCAGGGGAATCCGACACCCTCTTCTTACCTCCGCGGCATTGCACGACACCGGTGCACAAACTTGCATGCAGACAGTACATTCATACACATACAGAAATAAATAAAATAAAATAAAATAAAAAAATAAACAAAATTTTAAAAAAATACATTTTTAAAAAAGCCTGCACATACAATTATGCTAACCAAATGAAAGTCTAGTCCATATGTGTTGTGATCTTATGATTCATCCCCATCTCCTCAGCTCTTACACTCCGACACACCCCCTTTTCCAGGAGTGGTCCCTAGGTCTTAAGAAAAGGGATAAGAGAGAGTGAGAAATTATTTTTTCTTTGAAGTGACACATCTGACTAATGGGTCTGTTCAAACTTTGCTTCTAATGGGTTGGCAGCTCATCCAGGGGTCCCTTTCTTAATTTTACTAATAAAACACAAATATCAAGAAGTACAGGCACTTAATCAACATTAGCCATCATGACAAGTCAAGTTGTGGGCACAGGCACAAATGTGTAGATGGTATCTTGAACTAAGAACTGTGTCTTTTGTGAAAAGAGATGACAACAAATTTCTCTTTGTGGCCTATAATGTCCCTTAGTCACTAGAGGGCGCAAGCCTATGGTATCAGCTGCATGCTACCTCTCTGCAGGACTCCTACAGTCTGAGGTAAGTTTCTGCTGGGGAAGGAGGAATTAGCTGTCTGCAGCTAAACCTGTGGAAACTGGCACCTCAGCACAGGTGCCAAATGTCTACTTTTGTAGCCCAACTTGAGAGGCTACTACCTCTCTCAGGTTCTTCACTTAGGATAGCAGAATGCCACCCTGTCTGGTTGTGTCCACTTACCTACTCAGAGGCTGATGACCCCTGGACAAGAATTTTAGCCTGGTACCTGCTTGATTCTTGCCAGGCTACACTGCTGGTGATCAACTCTCCACAGCTGGTGACTGAGTGGTCTCCATCCAGCCTGACACACCAGGCTAGTGGTCTAATGGACCTCCTTCTAGCCCACTAGTACCAGAAACTGGAAACTCAGGCCTGCTTTAGCCTGTACACATGTGAAGAAATGGATCCGGGGGACTCTGTCTGATGGTAATGAAGAATTCACTTTATCCTATAGGCAGAATGACAACATCATCTCTCAGGGCCAATCCGAGACCCCTGCATACCTCCTTGTATACTTCACCCACTACCACTCTGCCCAGCATCGTATGCCAGGTCACGAGCTGCTATCTTATGGGGCAGGATCTGGGGAGTTTTATGAACCCCAGGAGATGCTGACTGAAAAGCTAACCTATTCATACCTAAGTCAAACTGGATTTCCCCGCACCTCCCAAGAAATGGGCGATAGCCAATTAAATCTTTGGAGTGCACTAATGTCAGGCTACTACTAACTACTTCATCTCCAGGCAAGTGAGGTGTAGCTGACTACTCCTTGCTTGACTCAGGAGACTGTTTTCTTCCAGTGGTCTGCTTGTGCTCTCTGGCACCATGAAAACCAACTATTCATTTGCAGGGTGAGGTCTCTAAACATCCTTTTCATGCTAACACCATGTCTTCATTTGGCAGTAGGGTCTTACCCTCCTTTTTAATGTGTGTGCCAACATTACAGGCAAATAGCTGTTGTTGGGGGGGGGGACTTTTAGGGCCTCCTAGCCAACAGCTCCTTGTAAAAATAGCCCATAACTGGTACCATAAGGTTTTATCCACCCATATGCCTCACCTGACCATAAAGAAAAATCTAGAGGTAGGGCAATTATCCAAAGGGAGAGGCACATATGTGCATATCACCATAGCTTTTGGATGTGTAGAAAAATCAACTCCCCTACTGGTACCAAAGTCCTCCTTCACTAATATGTTTTATTTAACCATTAAGATTTTAAAGATTTCATAATCATACCTGGCCCTGGTACCCCTCCTTACTGAATTTACTTTTTATCTTTGTTCCTACAGGTATGTGGAGTATGTCTCCAAACAGTTTCACCTCTGTAAAACACTCAGATGTTAGCATTAGGTATTAAACATAGAATCTGTTTGTATTCATTGTTACCAAGCATGAATGAGAGGTACTAGTTTAGTTAATTCTTTAGAACCTGTAGTCATCCTATCAAACCCATCTGGTATACAGGAGTTCCTACCCATGCCCTCCCTATATTTCTCTAGCCTTGATAGACTCATTGGACTTGATTTCTGGCTGTGGTCCAAACACCTGTTTTCTCTTTACTGACACCATCTGGATTCTGGGGGAGGCCCCAGCCAGGCAAAACTGTTCCCACCCACAGCAAGATTATTCTCAGCAAAGAAAGGTACCTTGTTTAACTTAGGGAGCTGAATACCAATCCTTTGAACAGTTTTTATTTTTTGTATACTTCTTACAAACTCAGGTTCCAAACCCCTTTATAAGCTCTTTAGCACAGAACTTGGCCTTGATACTCTCTTTAATTAATTTTGGGGGATAAAGGACATCCTTCCAACAGATCTCATGCCTGTTAGTTAAAAGAGGCATCCAAACAAGTCCCATAAGGAGTCACTGCCATAATGATTGACTCTTAACCCAGAGAGATGCCAGCAGGAACACCTGTCTGACCCTGTGTGTTGGTGTCCAGCACGGTGGTGTTTTCTCAGACTTCTCCCATTCTCTTTTAATGTTTAGATAGGCCAATCATTTTGCTGGTGGCTTCTAGTCCATCTCTGTAATCCAAGGACCAATACTTCTCATAGGCACCCAAGTTGGTCATGGCTGTATCTGTGGGAACATACAATCAAACCCTTTTCCCATTATTAGTAGAGGATTGGAGTTGTTATTCATTTTAAAATTGAAAATTAACAAAAGGTTTAGAGTAGAGAGTGCTCTATAAACTGCATCCCAGAGGGAATCATATTCATCTAGTTAGGTCTTCCCTGTACTTCTATGGTGCCTTGTTCCTTTGTTCTTTGGAAGGGAGAACAGCTGTATCCTCACATGGCAGAAGGAATGGAAGACCAACAAAGGCAAACTCCCAGTCTTTGTATAAAAGTCACTATTATGGTTTGATTGAAAACTGTCCTCCATAAGCTCATCAACCTGAACACTTGGTTGCCAGCTGGTTGTGCAACATTTAGGAAGTGAAGCCTCACTGGAGGAAGTAGGCTAGTGAGGCAATACAACATGGCCCCACTTCCTACTCACTCTCTGATTTTGGAGTATGAATGCAGTGTGAACAGCCACCCCCTTACTCCTGCCACCATAGCTTCTTCTTCTGCTTCTTTGTCTTTCCAACCTCACATGATGAACTGTATACCTATGGAGCTACAAACCATAATAAACCCACTTTGCATTAACTTACTTTTGTCCCTGTATTTTATCCCAGGAACAGTAAGGTAACTAAGACAGGCAGCTAATCCCATTTGTAAGGGTAAGTCTGCTAAACCACAGACCTCTTAATGCTGTTGCATTAAACATATGTCTTGTCATGAATTTTTAGAAAGAAAGAAGCATTTGAGCCACCAGAAGTTCTCCTTCGAAGGTTGTATGGACTGATTATTCCCTGTGTCATCCATTGTTACAGATAAATTTGTTGGCTTTCTCCTGGGGATGGTCAGCATTCCCTACTGTGAAATCTGCCTTCTCACCAAGACCCAAACCTGAACTCTCTTCAGTGCCTGAGGCATTATTAATTTTCACAACTAAGTTATCTTTCGTTGACTTCTAATCCTATTTTTTTTTCTTCTTCTGAATTTTGCTACTGAAGATTTTAATTTTTTTGTTAATTTAATTTTTATTGATGCTTTGTGCATTTCATACATTGTTTTCCAATTCAGTTTAGGCTTATTTCCCTTTCCCTTCCCCCCACCCCCACCCCATCCCAGATCATGCATTCTGCCATAACTGTCCTGCATCTTTCTCTCAGTTTTTTTTTTTTCATTTTTTAGCTATAAGTGATAATCCATGAGTACAAGCGTCCTTCGTACAAAACCAATCTGCAGGCTGTTGTGCTCAAACCCCTACAGCCCCACCATTCAGTGGGGGGTTACAGGTTGTTTGTTCAATCAATTTGATCAAATGAGTGTCCAGACTACATTGCTGTAGTTTTACCATTCACCCCAATCGCAGCCCTTACATTCTACCACGCTCCCTCTTCCGCAGATTGTTCCCTAGGTTTAGAAAAGGGGCACAGGTGGATGAGAGGTAAAACAGTCCACTCTCTCTGGAGCTGTTGACTTGGACTCTGGTCAATTCTGGCTGTTTCCTTTCATGGGCTGACAGTTTGTCCAGGAATAACCTTTCGATCCTACTAATGAAGCACAAGCAATTAGATATATAGGTATTTAAGCGGCACTAATAGTTATGGTAGGTTACTTTAGCATAGACACATATGTTTGGATGATATGTTAACCCATGAGTTACATTTTCCCCCCTGTTAAATATGACAGGGTCTTACTGTGGCTTGTATGTAACATCTCCTAACCTGTAGAGGATGTAAGCTTGTGGCATCAGCCATGGGTTATTCCTCCAATGAGAGAGCCAATAGCCAATTAGTTTTGGGATATACAGAAGATTTTAATTTTTAAGAACTTTTTTTCCAGTTCCTTTTGTTGGTAATTTTTGGTTTTGTCTATAGTTATTAACCTCTTGCAGAAGGTGGAACCAATGATCTCCCTCAATATTATACACCCTTCTCCTTTATTCTTTCGCTGCATAGATTAAGTTGTCATGGGCCACATGTCGTGTTTATTAACGAAGCCACTATTTAAGTGGCAGTAAACTGTAATGTCATTAGCTTTCCTGCTTCTACTAAACCACTTCACTGTGCATAAGTCAGATAGACACTCTTAGAGATGATGACACCACTTCTGCTGCACAGCCTCCTGAGTTACCCCTGGCTCACTTCCTTAGTATTTTAGCTTCTTTTCTGCTCTTAAGGGCTATGAGTGATACAACCCAAGTATAATAAATATGCTCAGGAGTTGCACCAGCTGCTAGAGTTTCAGAGAAATAAGAGATGTCCTTTATCCTTGAGAAGTTTATGGTTTACTGAGAAAGCTCAAGAAGCCCTTAGGGAGTTACATATAATCTGATTTGTTACCTGATGAGGCTAGATAAAGGTATTTTGAGAAACCATCTCCAGTCCAAGGGTATACGGGAGAGCTGTATCACTGTGTGCTGAGTGTGATTAGGTTTATATTGCCAAAAAACAAGTTCAACTATATTGTGATTTCATATAAGAATGTGGCTATTGTTTAGATCTTGAATGTCTCCAAAATACTCAGGAATTAAAGGCCTGCTTCCCAGATGATGACTGTTGGGAAGTAGTGGACATTTTTGACCAGGTAGTAGAATTGGTTAAAGAAAGCAAGCCGGGGCTGGAGAGATGGCTCAGTGGTTAGGAGCTCCGACTTCTCTCACAGAGGACCCTGGTTTGATTCCCAGCACCCACATGGTGGCTAAGAACTGTGTTTAACTCCAGTTCCAGGGGAATCTGACGCCCTCTTCTGACCTCCACGACATTGCACGACCTGGGTACACCTACCAACATGTAGACAGTGCACTCATTCACATTTAAAAAAAGAAAGAAAGAAAGCCATTGGAGGTGAACCTTGGAAGGTCATGTTCAGACTCTTCCTTTACAACATGCCACTTAGCCAAATGACAATAATAACTTCCTCACGGGGTTTATGGTCTCTCAAGCCATGGGGTTTTGAAAATTAACAGTATAAGCATGAATTCTCCCCTGTGGATGAAGCCTCAGAGACAATCATATAACATGCGGTTACCCTCCCCCTTAACAGTCATGCCACCATTTTATCAGTGAGTACATCCTGGCTCTTAGATCAGATCATCCAAACCTAAAAGAAGAAAATGATCTTTAAAATCTCCTGTAATTCCCAAGAGACTGAGACTCCCAAGAGGAGCTGGTGAGGGAAAGTTCATGAAGAAATGGTGCCTTCCTTGAACTCTCACAAGCCCTGTGATTCTAGTGTAGCAGACAGCAATGGGAGGGGCCTGTAGGCAGTGGATAGAAGTCAGGATCTAACCCTGATGTAAGGTCACACGCATAGTAACTGGTGGGAAGGATTTTGAAATTGCTATATCTTCTACCTTGCCCCCTTCTAAATCCTCTGGCCATTCAACTAAGACGGTTCTATTAAGAGTTTTCTTTATTCTTTGACACTTAAATATTCCAATATTGGTTAGCCAACCAAAGTTAGGAATATTGTGTGTTAGGTTCACTACCTCATACCATTTTGCTGGAGAACATGTGTGACAATCCAGTGTGATTTGGTCAGGAGGATTAGCTGTTTCAGCCACAGCTATGCCGATGACATGTTGGACTGAGTCAAACCCAGTTTCATATCAGCATTAGAGAGGCAAGGATTAGATATGTACAATACAACTATTAACAATAATGATACATAGAAGTCACATGGGATTCTACCCAGCAGCTTGGAAGTGTGATAGACCTCTAATTTTTTGAATTCTATTAAGATGCATCTGTGTCTTCTATTGCAGAAGGAGGTCTGAGCAGTCTTTACCCCAGTGTCAACCAACAGCGCTGGAAAAACGTGGATCTAATACCTTTAGTTTTCCATGATCACCTCTGAAACAACATAAATTCCATAACATAGAAAGTAAGAGCACTGATAATTGGTGGCATGAGCTCTTGTGGCCTATTGCTGGGAGGTTAAAGCTGGTCTTAGACTAGTTACACAGTCTATCTGTGCCTTCAATTTCCTTATCTGCTAAAGGGAAGTAAGGTGATAGCACCCTGTAGATCACATTGTTCTGAGGACTTCAAACACTAATAGTCACAAAGCACACAGAAGAGTGTGCATTCAAACATAATGGATGCTGGGATTTTTTTTTTCTCCACAACTCACTAGGAGCCTCTTGGGAACAGGGACCATATACTTTCTGTGAACATCTTCCTAATTTCTGAGCCCACAAGTATTCTTTGTGAGAGTTAAGAGAATTGCCTTTGGTGGCACACACCTGGAATCTCAGTACCCAAAGGCTGAGAAAAAGGAAAACAGATTGAAAATTTTAAATAATAATAATAATTATTAAAAATTTAAAATGTAGTAATAAGAAAGAAAACACAATATTCATGTGAGGCCCTTGGTTTTCTTCCCAGCACTTTTAAGAAAGGGGAAAAAAGAGCAGGCTCTGGGACTGGATTGTCTGAGGACGTGTGGTTGGTCATGGCACTGTCTGCAGACTACTACCCTGCCTCATTATTTCTTTATCTTTAAAAAGAAGACAGGGGGGGGCTGGAGAGATGGCCTAGAGGTTAAGAGCGCTGACCACTCTTACAGAGGACCCGGGTTCGATCCCCAGCACCCACATGGCGGCAGAGAACTGTCTGAAACTCCAATTCCAGTTCCAGGGGAATCCAACACCCTCTTCTGACCTCCGCGGCATTGCGCGACACGGGTGCACAAACTTGCATGCAGACAGTACATTCATACACATACTGAAATAAATAAAATTTAAAAAAAATTAAAAAAAAATAAAAAGAAGACAAGGAAATGACATCTATATATGAAGCATTTCAGGAAGCACAGAACTTGGAACTTGGCACTAAAATTGTTAGCTAAAACTATCATTAGAGATTATTTATTCTAGCAACAAAAGCTACTCAAAGTTCTGATACAAAGATCATGGTGTGTCCACTCAGTTGGCCTCTTTCTATCTCTTGATTCTGCAGTAATTGATTGACTCTCTGAAGTTTACTTTTCATGTTATATGTCTATTAATAAGGTGACCAAATGCTCACCTCCCACAAGGTCCAAGAAGATTGATGTCTATGTTGATGAGGCTGCTCTGAGTGACCTGGGGGTAATTACAACTGGAGAAAATATTGGTCTTATTACAATTATTAATTGATCTCCTAACCACTCATCAACTGAATATAATGGATCCATAAGCTCTGGAGGAAGATTTATCGCTTTCCTCCCCAAACCAATGCATGTGCCTTTTATAAAATACAATTATCTCCCAGCAAATGAACACATCTCGAGTCTGTTCCCTTTTGCTCAGTGAGATCATTGAACCTCCTTGCAGCAAGGAGCTACCTGATGGAAAATAGCTACAGGCTGGTATTTGGGTTTAATATCTGTTCCTAGGAGAATTGAGAAAATGCTGTTCTGTTATCTCTGGGTTCTTCATTTTGTTTTGGTTTCCCTTTTACCTGGCCCAATTTATTATTATTTTAGGAAACAAAATGCAAGTGTGTGTATTTCTTTGATTCTTTTTGGACCACATTACAGATCGGAGCCTGCCTTGGCTACATTTGTATTTGAGAGAGGTGACACTGTCCACTCAGGACTCTCTGCCTATATTTCTCCCCTCCTGAACTATGAGAACTCAATAAATGTTAATCTTTGATTTGCAGGGGCCACAGTTTAACACACAAAACTCTTTTTTTTTTAAAGGGATCGTTGGAATACTCTTTATTAGTTAGAAGCCACAGCAAACCAAGGACTATCTAAATCGCTAAGGTTGAATGGAGGGAGAAAGGCTAAGTAAGAGTAACTAAACAATGGACAAAGGACAAACCTTTGCCCCATTACGAGAGAGGGAGAAGGGTTAATGGAGCAAGGAAACTTGCCAAAGGTAAATGTGGCCTTCCTGACCTCTGCTCTGGCCAGACCTAGCAGATCTGTCTGGGAGAACAATCCCAAGTGTGGTACCATCAGTTGAAAGAAATAATATAAGGTACTTTGAAGTTAAATGTCTGTGATCTGAGTTCTATCAGCAAGAGCATATTTGAGGAAGTGCTACAACTCAGTAGCAAATGGATCTTTAAACAGATAAGAAAGTAGAAAATTTGGTGACAAGACGATATAGGAAAGAAGGCTAGCTGAAGTAAGAGGCTGAGCAGTTGGCTCTCTGCTTTTAGTCACCAGAATATGTTATGTGTTTCAGAGATATTGTCCAGAACTTCCATGACACACAGGAACATTGACTGGGGCCAGAGGAAGGCATGACTCTGTAGTCCCTAGGATGGTCATTACGATTACCCAGGGTTAATACCACCTTCTCTTGCAGCCTCTTCCTTCTCCTTTAATTCCTTGTGTCTTCCTGGGATGGAAAACTTCTTGTGCACTTGGACTTAAAAGACTTTCTTCCTTAAGAAACATTCCCGAGAGCTTTCTCTTGCTATTCAGTCCCAAGGAAAATGAGCAGCAAGGTCTGCTTGAGTGATTTGGGGTAGAAGATAGCTTTCACTATCTCACATAAAACTCATTCTTACTCTTTCAAAAAGTATCAGGCAATGAAAAAAGAGTAGAAACATCAAAGGAATCCTGAATATAATCCGAAACTGTTTAGGGGAGGGAAGGGGAGGGAACCCATAATTACAGTGAGAGGTTCTATTCCGTCAAATACTTGGTTGAAAAATTCTGTTTCAAAGACCCAGGAACTGACTTGTCAAAACATTACTTCCTGTTTAGCTTGATGGAAGCAATTCAGATTTTTTGAATGTACTGACAGAGTACTAAAATTGCCTTTGGGCTCTTTTAACAGTCAAATGAAGAGTTTAGAGCTAGAGAGGTCTCGCCCATACCTCAAAGATGAGGAGATTGAGGTTAAAGGTTCTGGCTCCATGTCCTTTCCACTTGATGGCTCAGAGTCTTAAGATTGCTGTTATTTTGTGCCATGTCATATTTCTTACATTGACTCAAATAATTCTTATTTAAACAGATATTAGGAAGCTTGATATATGTAGACAAAATATGGCAGTAGTGATGTTAGCTCAGCTGATTAAAGCTGAATTCACAAAGCAAATACTGTCAATTTGAGAAGTTGGCTGTATGGCATTATTTAGAGGCCAGAACGGGTTTAACTGGGCTCTCAAGAGAAGCATCGCAGATGACTCACAACAGCCTCCTCAACAATACCAGAAACATAGACACCATTAAGAAGTAGGAGTTGGGAGAGCCACAAATAAGAAAAGCAAGCAAGCTTACAGAATCTATATCAAGCATTATGAGTCAATGAGGGGTGACTACTGACCAGTGGGGGTCTGCAGTAGCCACACTGGCCAAACAGCAGCAGAATATAAAACCTTTATGTATGTGCTCAGAGTCATGAGGATTGGGTAGATGGTGGAGGGCTTGCATTCTTCCCTGAGAAGGATTTCCTCCTTGTGGGAGAAGATTTATGATCAGGGTTTATGAGGGTCCTGAGTAGGCTTGTTTAAAGAATTGTTTTATCACCAGGCATGGTGGCACACGCCTTTAATCCCAGCACTTGGGAGACAGAAGCAGGCAGATCTCTGTGAGTTCAAGGCCAAGGCCAGCCTGGTCCATAGAGTGAGTTCCAGGCCAGCTGGGACTAAAAGGAGACCTTGTCTCAAAAATAGCAAAAAGAAAAATGAATTCCTTTATGGTTTGAGGGTTAATGGAGATCTCCCTTCACATAAAACTTGTAAGTTTATGATAATTTCCAAAAGTCTGAAGCCATAGTACAAAATTAACCTTAAGCAAGTTACTAATGGGCTACCTCAAGTACAATTGTACAAGAACACAACAGTCTATTGGCCCTGCAGGTTTATAACTGTGATTTTGAATCTGCTCATCAATGATTTTTTTTTTCCTAGCCACTCACCAGAGCAACATGGATGGCCTTGGTCTTGGCCCAGTCTGACCAGGCTCTTATTCTTAACTTGTCCTAACTCATTTTATTTAACTTCCATTGTTATTTCTTAGTTTTACTGAGATCACTTCTTATAAACTGAGGTATGTATATTTCTCTATCTGCAGCTGGTCAGTAGTCTGGAGATATTTATCTTAATTACCATCTTCATTCATTATATTATGATTTATTTCTTATTCATTTTTTCATTAATCCTACAAATTATAGAGCACTTACTTTATATCAGGGTCGGCCTCCCCCTGCACTCTTGACATTTGGACTGAATACTTCTTCCTCATTGCAGAGACTATTCTGCATGATATTAGTTGTAGAGCAGGATCCATCCCTGTTTTCTACCCACTAGATGCCATTTATGCCAATCATTCCCACAACGATGGCCAGAAACATCTGAAGGCATTGGAAACTCTCATTCCTGCTCCACATCAATCACTATTCTTTTTTATGTTTTTTTTTTTTTTTTGGTCTTTTTGAAACAGGGTCTCCCTGTAGCCCCAGCTGTCCTGGAACTCACCTTGTAGACCAGGCTAGCCTTGAATTCACAAAGATCCGCCTGTCTCTGCCTCCCAAGTGCTAGTACTCTGGATGCAGGGAAAAAGACAATTTTGAAATTATATCAAGGCACACAACATGAAATATCGTTAGAAGAAACACTACCTATCTACACACTCGTGTGTTGGTGTTTGAGATGAAGGATCATGTAAACATGTCAGGCATTCTGGGACATTTAAAAACTCAGGTGTTTTCTGCGTTGAGTTCTTCCTAGAAGATCCTTCTATATTCAAAGCACTTTTTTCCCAATCACTTATCCATTTATCCAAAACATATTTATTGAGAGCCCTCTGGCTCCCAGGGCTGTTACTATGTTTGCTTCTTCCCCTAATTTACTTAGCTTTATCCACATCTTCTATCACGAGCCAGTCCTCACTGGTAAGGAGATTTAAAAGCTTTCATTTAGAGGACCACATGGCCTACCATCGCATTTTCAATTAACTACCATGTACTTACTTACTTCGTACAGAATACACAAGAGGTCTTGAAATTCATGGCTCAATTAACAGGAATTTAATCAGTGCCCACTTTATGTGAGATGGATGGGGACATGTAATGAGATGTGTTCTTCACTTGCCCAAGAGCCATTTTGACATTTGGGACATCTATTCAGAAGCACTTGGAGCATTTTCCCAGAAGGTCAAGGAATATAAAATAGTAGTGCTCATCATGGAAGTTATGACAATGATTCATAATATCTACCACTGGAGATCAAGTGTGAAAATAATACCCTGGTTGGATCGTCACACAACAGTGGACCTCCACTGGCAGCCATGTGAGTGAGACCATTTTGGACCTTCTAGTTGCCCCAGACTTCAGACAATACCATGTGGATTATAGGTGAGCTACTCTGACTGAGCACTACCTAACTTGCAAGGTTGCCAGCAGATAAACAATGGTGTTTGTTTTAAACCACATAGTTATTGGGTAGATCTTTAATCATCCTACCTTCAAAATGACTCTTGACATTTTCTTTCCTCTGCAATCTATTTTTTGTTGATTACAAAATCAAATCCTTATTAGCTCAGTTGCCTGTGTCAAGCACAGGCTAAAAATTTGTTTCACTGTCTACATTTTGCTATATCCTTAATAAATGACTTATCTCTGGCAGACAAGGGGTTCACCTCTCAACTGCCACCAGTTCAGTCTTTCTTCCTCTCACTTGAGTATACATTTGGAATACCACACCACCACATTCATTAGTTAAGAAGAAAAAAAGATTTTTCTTGTTATGGAATCAATTTCAAATAAATTTTAATGAGGAAGAGTCTTTGTTCTTCAGGCTTACATTAACAATGGTAAATGAATGTGGGGGCTTCTGTAGGGATGATTATCCTTTGTAGAGGATGGAAGAACAGGCAAGGCAGTGCATCAGCCACTAGGAACTGTTGGATCCTGCTAGAATCCAACTTTTTCAAAGAATTGATTTGGCGGTATCTCAGAACCCCCAACTTTCTGTAGAGTCCTATTGAGATATTATGTTTGTTCTTATATTAAATATTTAGTAGTCAATCCAAGCCCGGAATAAGGGGCCCATGCATTTTCTTGTGTTTTATGGGCAGTGTTTTGTGCTAAAATAATTTATCCCATGTTGTGGACTGTGGAGTCCCTCTCCTCCCACCCTACTCCATGATGATGTTCATAGGTCATGTACAGTCCTGTGTGGTTCTGTAGAGAAACAGGATTGATATGCCATCAAATTCCTCCTGACAGAATGGTTTTAAAAGCTTTTAGAGGGGATATATATAGAAGGAAGCTTTGTCTTCATGGAGTCACTGTGGTTCATCTATCTGTATTAAACGTCTAACAGTTACACTGAACAAGAATGGCATTTTAAATAAGAGTAAGAGCAAGCTTCTTAACTTTTCAATGTCATTCTTCAGAACCAAAGACTTGATTTGGGGGGTTGGGGTTGGTGGCTAATGTATATAGTTCAATTTATAATATAGGCTTTTTTGCTCTCCTTATCCTTTCATTGCTAATGTGTATCTCTATTCTCAGTGTAATTGGATGAATCTCTGTCTCTTTTGAGTATGGAGTTGCTACTGAAGAGTACTGGCAGATTAAATCCTGCACAGGCTTAAAGGCAGCCATCATTACGGGCCCAGGGAGCTTCAAAAGTGTCAGCAAAAACAAAGGCTGCTGAGTACATGAAGTTTGGAAGAGGCACCATCTTGTGAAATAATGAACATTAGCAAATCAGTAGTCAAGTAAGCAATAGAGTCCCAAAGCATGCAGGTGCAAAATGATCCCTGATTCATGTGGAATAAATATCTCAGCCTGGGAAGAACCAGATGCCTGTGGGTATGAATGGCTGGCTGAACAAACTGTGGCAGGTTCTTCCACACCAGGTGGACACTCCGGGGATGGAGAAGTGAAGATGGCAGGGGAGACAGACCATAAACGAATAGTATGCCAAGGCCACTTGTCCTCCATCAGGGTTTCTTATGTGAAACGTCCTTTGAGAGGATCTCAAGATAGCCCAGGAGGTAAAGGCACTTTCTGCCAAGCCAGGTGACATCAGTTATATCTCTAGAACTCACATGGTGGAGGGAGAGAACTTACTCCTGCAATTTGTCCTTCGACCCTGACATGTACAGAGAGAGAGAGAGAGAGAGAGAGAGAGAGAGAGAGAGAGAGAGAGAGAGAGAGAGAGAGAGAGAGAGATTAATTAGGATTCTTATGGGAGCAGAATGAGTGGTCATTTACAGGAGCATAGACACTTCACCAGTGGCTGTGTGACTAAGGAAAATGTCTCTCCATACCCCACTCCTCAGTACGAATTAACTGCTATAGATCCTCAGAGAAGAATCAGGCCTCGTGAGGCCCCTCCTGTCTCCATGAGAGGACTGACAGGACATCAAGAGGCCCTCTCTTGTGCTGTTCTTGTTCATCATTGCTGAGTCTTCAGAGTGTAACAACCATGCTCAGGCCTAGAAGTTATCAACCCACAATACGCCAATCCTTCTTCCAATCCTTCTTCTAAATGTTTTCTGAGCTGGGTGGGGAGATAATAGATGTCCCGTTTCTCACGTTTCTCACTTATTTTCAATGCTTTGGCCAGTTACGAATCTTTGCTCTTACCATTTCTCACTACAAAAACAATGTTTTCTGACCAAAACTGACAGCAGCCCTAATTTATGGATATAAGCATAAATATTTTTTTTCAAGGAATGGTTTTAACGATCCTCAGTGAGATACAAAAGAACACACTCAGCAAAATTAGAAAGAATTCTTGATCTGAAAGAAATTCAGAAAGAAAAAGATTTGTTTTTTTAAGGGATTCACAATATAAGAGCACAGTTTTTTTTCAGATCACATTGATGTTGCTCAGTTTGCCATACAATTATGTAATTGGTATTAGCATCCACAGATGAGGGACACCGTTCATCGTTTGTTTCTCTGGGACTGTGTTACTTCACTCAACATGATATCTTCTAGCTCCATCCATTTACCTGCAAAGCTCATGATGTCATCTTTCTTTACCACTGCATAGATCTCCATTGTATAGATGTACCACATTTTCTCTATCCACTGGTCAGTTGAGGGGCACTTGGGTTGGTTCCAGCTCCTTGCTATTGTGAAGAGAGATGCAATAAACATGGCTGTGCATGTATCTCTGTGGTAAGATGAGTCTTGTGGGTATATATCCAGGAGTGGTATGGCTGGGTCAGGTGGCAAGTTCATTCTAAGTCTTCCAAGGGTTCTCCACACTGCTTTCCCTAATGGCTGTATGAGTTTACATTCCCACCAGCAGTAGATGCGTGTTCCCATTTCCTCACAACCCCTACAGCACTTGGCATAAGTATTTTAAAAGCATTTTGATGAACATATCATGCCCATTTAACAAAATAACAATAGTAGTTTCCTCAGCTAAGGCCTACGCCCTCCCCAACCACAGGCTTTTGACCAAATTTATAATACCACATGTGAATTCCACCCTGTGAACTAGGTCTCAATTCTAAACAGAAAGTAGTTGGTTACCACAACAATTACCTTGCTGCTGTCATGCCAGTGGGGCATATCTTAGCTGGTTGGTACATGAGAATCCACAGCTGAGGAAATTGTTGATGGCAGGTGGCATAGCGTTTTCTGGCACTATGAGGGACAGCCAGCTTGGACGACACTTTCCTATCAGTTCCAGCTTAATTTCTCCGTGTTCTTCAAGCAAATCATGTGGTATCTTCATTAATATGGTCTTACCATCTCATTGTTTTTGGAAACCAACAGTAGTAGCAATAATTTATATTGTTTTGTGGATTTCTGTGGCCTCTCTGAGTCATAGCTCATAGGAAGGTAGTGCAACTCTGGCACTGGGATTCTCATTTAATAATCTCTGGCCTCTGGGAGCAACTTTATCTGCATCAAGCTTTTATATTATGATATTTATTTCTGGTTGATGATGGTTTTCCAAAACATTTTGACAAACTTGAGTTCTTTTATTCTGGGGCTTAGGAAGCTGTGAAGATAAGCTGTAAAGCCAGCAGCCTTCCTTGGGTTCTGCAAAGGAAAGTTAGCTCTCTCCAAAATAGACAGACCTGCCGAAGAGGAACGGAGGCTGCTTCTGTGGCCTCACCTGTGCTCAGAGTGGTCTCTCCATTGAGGATCCTCTCCTCTGTGACTGTCCCAAGTGGTACAACTATGCTGAGCAGAAAAAGGGGGAACAAAGAGACAGTTACTTTGCAGGTGGGGGGGTTGAGAGTACTTGGAATTTGAGATGGTAATTAAAAGTCAGAAAATGAAGACTTGCCAGGGGAGGGAGAGAGTGACAGAGGGAGAGGTGTTCCTAAGAAACCACCATTTTGGTCAGCACTAGTCCAAGAGAGTGACCCTGTGGTCTCTGGAATTTCAAGCAGCTATTTTTCCAAGTCCTGTTGATTAACTTTCTTAAACCTCAGCCCTCCTGACTCCCAGGTCTGTTCCTCGCCCTCAGTGCCCCTGCCCATCCTATTGGCCTCTGGGGTCTTATGCTCGTCATTGCCACATCCTTAGAGATTCTTAGCACACCTCCTCTCTCAGGCTCTGCCCATATGGCGAATGATTTCTAGACACACATTGGAGCTTTTCTGAGATGACTACACGTGTTTACCACTACTACTGCTATGCAGCTGCATTCATTTGCCCCCTGGGATTTTGTGTTCCCATTTAGATCTCTAGCCCTCTTCCTCTCTCCCTCTCCTTCTTTCCTTCTCCCTCTCCTGTCAAGGCTTCCTTTCCTGGCTTTTAAGTACTATCTCAAACTCCTGGTCCTGTCAAGCTTCCCAGCTACAAAGTAACAATCTCTTCACCCATTTCCAGCTCGATGCCTTAGCATGTTGCTGGGCTGCTAACTGATGGTCTCTCATCTTCTCTCTAGGGAAATGTGGAAAGAGGCATCTAGGACTGATCACTGGGGTCAAACTAAACAACAACAACAGGTGATTAGTATACCTAAGAACCCTATCTACTTGCTGACAATACAGAGCATCTGTTGTTCATGTTTTCAGTCCCTACAGTTGCAGCTCTGAGAATTGCCATGTGGTATTGAGAAGTTCTTACAGTCTCTCTGGAGACCATTTGGGAAGAAAACCTGCAAGGTGTGATCATTGCATTTAAATGAACATTGACCTTGGCTGAAAACTTAGTACAAAATACAAAATTTACCTCTTCTCCCTGTATGGCTTCAGAAAACAGATATTTATACTGACAATGTATTTTTACTCCACTTAGAAAAAACATGCTACCTTTTTATTTACAGACAGATCACAGAGCCATTTACTCTTCAGTGTTGGATATGATAACAGGAAGGTAGTCTTCCTGATGCACTGAGGGAACCAGGCTGGAAGCAAGGCTTGCTTCCCACACTTTCCCTTTGATAAGGATGTAATGGCCCTCTTTGTCTCTTCTAATTGCTTCTACTTTGAAGTCTATTTTGTCTGGTATTAAAATAGCAACTCCTGCTTTCTTTTTGGTACCGTTTGCTTGGAATATTTTTTCCATCCTTTCACTTTAAATTGGTGCCTATCCTTAAGGGTGAGATGGGTTTCTTGTAGATGTCATATAGATGGATTCTGTTTCCTAATCCATCCTCCCAGTCTATGCCTTTTGATTGGGGAGTTTAGTCCATTAATAGTTAAGGTTATAATTGAGAGATGTATGTTGCTTACTTTCACCTTAATTATCCATTTGTGTTTTTAGTCTAGGTTTCTACTTCTGCAGTTCTGCTTTTATTAATTTCTCTTTCAAGGTGTCTGGGGGTAGTTGCTGTCTTCCTCTGTCCTTTGAATTGCTTCAAGTATTCTCTGAAGGGTTGGTTTTCCAAACATGTATTCTTTCATCTTGTTTATATCATGGAATATTTTTCTCTTTCCTTCAACTAGAATTGACATTTTTGCTGGGTATAGTAACCTGGGTTAGCATTTATATTCCTTTAGCACTGGGAATGCTTTGGTCCATGTTCTTCTTGCTTTTATAGTTTGCACTGAAAAGTCAGCTGTAATTCTGATAGGTTTCCCCTTATATGTAATTTGTTGTTTTTCTTTTGTGGCTTTCAGAATTTTGTCTTTGTTTTGGGCATCTAATGTTTTAACTATGATATGGCGAGGGGAGTTTCTTCTTTGATCAGTCTATTTGGTGTCCTATGTGCATCTTGTATTTGTATGGGATTGTCTTTTTTTAGTTTGGGGAAATTTTCATCTATTATTCTGTTGACAATCTGATCAATACCATTATCTTGGGATTCTTCTCTTTCCTCTATCCCCATGATGTGGTTTGATCTTTTCATCATGTTCAACATTTCCTGGTTGTTCCATTCTTGTGTATTTTTAAACTTTTTGCAATCTTTACTTGAGCTTTTTAGTTGTTCTGTGTTATCTTCTAGGTCTGATATTCTATTTTCTGATTCCTCCATTCTGCTTCTGAGGCTTTTTCCCATTCTTTCCTGTTGATTGGATGAGTGTTCTATTTCCTTTTTCATTTCATCTTGTGTTTTCTTTGTTATTTCCACATCCTTTTGGAGCTTCTTAATCTTTTCTTGGAGCTCCTTGTTTCGCTCTTTGGTTTCAATTTTCATTTCAGTATGGGTTCTTTTCAGTGTTTCCACTTCCTTCCAGAGTTTTGCATTATTTTCTTCTAGGTCCTTTCTGAGTTTTTCATTCTCTCTTCTTAGTTCTATGATTTCTTTGAATATATCTGTGATCATTAATCTACAATCTGTATCCTGGGCTATCTCTACAGGGATCCCATTGTAGGGGTCCTTCACAGGCTCTGAGGAGTTTGGTGTAGGGTTATTCTGGGCCTTTCCCATATTCTTTTTTTGTTGTGCTTTTGGCATGTCGTTTACTTTTTGCCTGTATTCTGGTGTGAATCTCTAGTGCCTCTTCACAGTATTGGAGGATTGCTTTCCTTGATTCCTTCAGGTGCCTTCGTTGTAGTCTCCTTATTTATGGAGTGTTGACATGCTTAGGTTTTGGGCTTTCAATTTTGGTTATATATTGGAAGGTATAGTTCACTCTTCCCTTTCTGTTCCACAAGAACTGGGTGGGTAACAGCCCAAATGACACCTTCTGAGAACAGTACATCCTCTGCTGCCAGCCAGTTCTTCTGGGTTGGTTGTAGGACTTACTGGAACCTCCCTCTGGAGTTCCAGTTGGGGAGAGGGCAGCACCCTATGCGCCAACTCTCTGCTGTGGTCCAGCAGCAGGCTCTATGCAACCCAGGCTAAAGTCTGCATGCCTCACCTCCCAGAGGTCTCTACTCCCGGCTGTCCCACCTGCCCACTAGCCTGTACCTGTGCCCCAGCTCTCTGCTGTGGCCCAGCAGCAGCCTCTATGCAACCCAGGTTCACCAACACACTCTTTCGCTACTACAAGTTAGGTTCAGATACTTTTTCACTAATTTCTCTATCTGTATCAAGTTCATAACAACCTTGAAACATCTAGGAATGAAATTTAGTTATTCTGTATGTGTGGATATTGATTGTAAAAGCAAAAGGCTTGAACATACCATGTGCCTTTTCCCAAGGAGGCAGGAAGAGAACATCAGCCACAGACCAAGTAGACTGTTCCACCTAAGCCGTACTTGAAGGGCCTGGAGAGATGGCTCAGCAGTTAACAACACTTACTGCTCTTGCAGAAGACACAAGTTCAGTTCCCAGAACCATGAGGTGGCTCACAACTACCTGTAACTGCAGTTCCTAAAGACCTAATGCCAGCTTCTGCCATCTGGAGGGCCTACATGCACATGGTGCACATAGACTTGTGTTGACACACACATACACCTAAAAATTATGAGTAACTTGGTGAACTAATAGGGGTTACTTACAGGAAGATGGGTGAGAAAGTTATTCACAGGAGCATGGGTTAACTTACAGGCATTTGCCCCAAAGAAAGACTCCTCTTTCCTAGCAGTTGCTACTGCTCTTACAACCTTAGGAAAGGCCTTGTGTATCTTGTAACTTTCTTGAACTCACTGAATCTGTTGAGCCTCCCTCTAGGATGGAGTGGTTTAATTCAGAGGAATTTCTGTAGTAGTCACTTTTCTGGTGCTCTGACAAAACACTTTAACCAAGGAACTTAGGTTTACTGTTCTGGAGGGGTAAGAATCTGGGGTCACAGGGGGAAGAAGGAGGGAGGCATGGTGGCAGAAGGCAACCCGAGCAGGCAGCTGAGAGCTCTCATCTTCAAACATGCACAGGGAGCAGAAAGAGACAAATTGGGTGTAGGCAAGATATGTACTCTCAAAGGCCGCCCCCAGTGACTTCCTTCCTCCAGTGTGGCCACACCTCCCAAACGATCCACGGTCCTCCCCTAACAGTGTCACCTACTGACCAACTGTTCAAATGCTTGGGGCCTATGGAGGAGAATGCCATTCAAACCACCACAGAGGGAATAGTTTGATTTAGTACAAATAGCTGTACCATAGATGAGAGTTATTTAAGTAACAAACCCAAAATCGATTCTGTTTAAAGCTTTATTTTCACTGCTGGATATTAAGAACCAGAAAATAGATGTTCTCTACTATGCACCCTTCTTCAGGACCCAAACACCACCACACGGAGGTCTTCACACGCAGCTGTGAACACTCCCCAGTGTTTCATACTCATATTGTAGAACATCCACATCTTGGAAATAAAAGAAATGTTTTTATTTTTTCTTGCCACTATAATCTTAGTGAATTCCCCTCTGGAAATCTTGCACAAGTGTCCATGGCATGTATACCCTCTGCTGCTGAGCTTCTTAAACTCCCTGGGCTCTTGAGCATCCCAGCTTTTGTGTGATGGCCAGCAAATGCTAGAGTTTGGTCAGGGCTCTGGGCTTGATGTCAGATGTGCTGTTACTACTGCCAGCAATGCATCTTCCATTACCACCTTTACTCCCTACATCTATCCGCTGCTCCCACCAAAATTGCTGTCAGTATCCCATAATCATCACTGCTTCTGGCTGCACAGCACTGCTTCCTGTTGCTTGCTCTTCCATCACTGTGTGACCCTGGGCAGAAGACAAGCATCTGGGAGCTAGGCCAGATGGCAAGCCAAGCACCTCTGTGTCACCCTCCGTGGAAAATCCAGGCTGTCTCTCTGTTAAGGAAGAATACTATAAAACACAGAGGACATTTCGTCAATAGAAGTTGGGCATGTTTTGTTGTCTTTCTATACCATGGTTTTTCAAGATTGATGAAGACTTGTGATCTCCAAAATGCACTCAAATCTGCAAAGCATAGGGTTCTTTTCAGAGGAGACCTGGAACTACTGGGTGGAGGTGGCATATCTTAGAGGAGAATCAAGGCCTGAGATTTTGTTCTATAGTATTCTGTGTGTGAGCCTGTGCTCACAGACACTGTATGCACACATGAGTGATCCTGCATGCATATGTTTGTGTGTTTGTGTTTTATGTGTGTATGATGACTGTACAAATCTGTATGGATGTATGTATATGTATTTGTGTGTGTTTACATAGGTGTATATTTATGTGTGGATATGTGAAAGTTTTTTATCTTTCACAACTGTTAAAGTTTTCCAGAGACAGAACTAGTTTTTATTGTAATTACATGAACCCCCAAGCATGTACTCTGCTGCCAAGCTGTGGGATTCCATAAATGTTTGATGAAGGAAATTAAAAAAAAAAAAAAGCTCTTACCTATTCAGAGCACTTTTCATTATTAAAAGCTCCAAATCATTAGGAACAAAATGTTTAATATTCCACAGCAAACTACCTAGTCAGCACATCAAAAGTTACTGAAAGGTGACAAGGGAAATAAAACAACGACAAGTGAATATAATGCTGTAATCTGTTTTTATCATGGTTAACAGAATACTTTTATTTAAAAAAAGTTTTTCTACCTGATACAAATGTACTGTTGTTCTCAGAATATTAGTAGTTATATAAGCAACTGGGGAATTTAAGTCTCCACTTCTCTAGAGTTCATGGATTTGGGACATGATGTAAGAAATATATATATATATATA
>VZQC01010786.1:814654-827102 GCA_009823505.1 Rhizomys pruinosus | reverse complement strand
CTGGGGACTGGGGCACCGCCGTGCATGGGAAATGGAAAGTAAAGCCCGGAAAAGGGGGAACAGTTAAAGCCCGGAAAAGGGGGAACAGTTAAAGCCCGGTAAAGGGGGAACAGTTAAAGCCCTGTAAAGGGGAACAGTTAAAGCCCGGAAAAGGGGGAAAGTAAAGCCCAGTAAAGGGGGAACAGTTAAAGCCCAGAAAAGGGGGAACAGTAAAACCCAGAAAAGGGAAAAGGGGCCCGGAAAAGAGGAAGGCTCCCCGAAAATGGGGACAATAAGGAAGGCTCCCCGGAAATGGGGACAATAAGGAAAGCTCCCCGGAAATGGGGACAATAAGGAAAGCTTCCCGGAAGTGGGGACAATAAGGAAGGCTCCCTGGAAAAGGGGACAATAAGGAAAAAATAAGTAAAGCCCGAAAAAGGGGGAACAGTTAAAGCCCGGTAAAGGGGGAACAGTTAAAGCCTGGAAAGGGGGGAACAGTTAAAGCCCGGAAAAAGGGGAAAGTAAAGCCCGGTAAAGGGGGAACAGTTAAAGCCCTGTAAAGGGGGAACAGTTAAAAATCTCTTTACTAAAATAATAAAAAAGGGGGAGATGTGGAGAGCAGGTGTGGCGAGGGTCCCAGGATGGCACCCGAGACTTTAGCTTATGATTAATACCTGATTCCCTCCTACCTCCAAGTAAAGTCACGCTCACCGTTTGAGCTATGCAGGTGCACCCTGTATACAAGATCAGGCCAGATGATACCAATAGACTAAGGCCACGCAACCTGGGCTGGGAAGGTGGATAAATAGAGGGACTTTCTAGATAGATACACTCTCTCTCTCTCCTTTCTAGTCTTAAGAGAGAAGCTTGCTTGCCTGAGGAAGGAGAAGGCTTGGAGAAGGGAGAAGGCTTAGAGGGAAAGACCAGAGGCTTAGAGGGAGAAGCTTGGAGGAGAAAAGTTGTGCCTAAATAAACCATTCTGTACAAGACCTGCCTGCCTGAATAAACCGCTTTGAGAAGAACGAGTAAGAGGTGCTTTGTTGCTGCAGCTTTATACAAGTGTTTCCTACAAGTGTGCAAGTGTTTCATACACAGGTGGATGGAGTCTCCCCCTTAGTAACAGTCATTCTCAAACATCAATTTCTAGGACTCCTTGACCTCTAAGAGCTTTTGTTTATGTAGGTTATATCTGTAGATACTGACAATTTTACCTACTAGAACTCAGATAAGGGACTGGAGAGATGGTTCAGCAGTTAAGAGCACTGACTGCTCTTGCAGAGGATCCAGGTTCAATTCCCAGCACCCACATGGTGGCTAAGAACCATCTTTGACTCCAGTTCCAAGGAAATCCGACGCCCTCTTCTGACCTCCTCAGCATTGCACAACACGGGTACACCAACCTAATGCAGACAGTACACTCATATAAATAAAAAATAATAAGTAAATAAATAAAAACAATTTAAAAAGGAACTCAGATAAAAACAAAACCCCTGATATCAATTCTACCATGCCTGGTGGTACATACGCATAATCCCTGCACTTGGAAGCCAAGATAGGACTATTAATCTGAGGCTACCTTGGCCTTGGCTATACAGAGGGAAACAAAACAAAACAAAAATAGTCAATTCATTTAAAGTTAAGGATATACCCATCTCAATCAATATAAATAGCTATCTGTGGAAAGCAATCATGTTTTCCAAAGCAAAACAAATACTGAAAGCAGTGGCTTTGCATTATATCTCTACAAGTCTTTTCTAATGTGTAGCTTAATAAAGGACAGCTGTATCCTCATATGTTCTTCATTTAGTCTATCACAGCACACTGTCAAAGTCAGTAAAGACACAGTCTCTCTGTGGAAGATCAAGTACTTATGCCCATAATCCATTGCCTAGAACCCACGACATGAACAAGAGTAAATTCAGCTAATGCCTGGAAACACAGGAGCATGGATCAAATATTTGATGAGATTCACTGTTAGTATCATGAAATATATTTCATGTGATTTTGTGATGCTCTCTCCCAGTGAATGACTGACAGTGACTTACTGCTTTTCTTTGGTCTTTTCGAGACAGGGTCTCCCTGTAGTCCCAGCTGTCCTGGAACTTACTCTGTAGACCAGGCTGGCCTTAAACTCACAAAGATCCGCCTGCCTCTGCCTCCCAAGTGCTAGGATTAAAGGCGTGCGCCACCACGCCCTGTGACTTACTGCAAGCAGACTTACTGCTTTTTTATACTGTAGTTGGAATCTGTGCCAGGTGTCTCCAGGTTCTTAGTCTCTTGTTCAAGGATGAAATGAAAGTCCACATATTAAAAAGTAAGGAATAAACTTTTTTCAAAGTGATAGACTAGGTGACAGTGGGACATATAAGAAAAGGTAGTCAAGGACCTTAGTTTATTACCTGGAATCTTTTGGGGGACTGAAAAAAAAGGGGAGGGCTGGTGACTAAGGGGGTCTAGTTTGGGAGGTTCTCTATTTTGACTGATTAGGTTATATAAGTATTTTTCTGTACTCAATGTGGCTTCTCATAATGCATCTGATTTTATTTTATTTTTTTATTTTTTAAATATATTTTTTAATTTATTATTTTTTATGTGTATGAGTATACTGTCTGCATGTAGGTTGGTGCACCCATGTCGTGCAATGCCTCGGAGGTCAGAAGAAAGCGTTGGATTCCCCTGGAACTGGAGTTACAGAAGGGGCTGGCACCATTTCATAGGCTTGGCCTTGAAGAATGGAGAAAGCTAGCTGAGCTTACTAAGTACTTGCTAAGCAGCAAACAAGCAGGAAAGCCAGGTGTATTTGTTCCTCTCTGCTCCTGACTGTGGTTTTGATGGGACTGGCATTGACTTCACCTCAGTGCTGGACTGCAGCCTAGAGCTGTAAGCCAAATAAACCCTATCTCCCCTCAAAAAAGCAAAAACAAAAACAAAAAACAAAGACAAAGAAAGAATTTTTTTAAAAATCTACATTTTGGGGCTAGAGAGATAGCTCAGGGTTTAAGACCACTGACTGCTCTTGCAGAGGACCCAGATTTGATTCCCAGAACCCACGTGATGGCTAACAACTACTCACAACTCCAGTTCCAAGAGAATACAACTCCCTCTTCTGAACTCCACACGAGTCTCAGGTTGCCAAGGACATTATTATTAGAACAGAGGTGTGTGTCTAGCCCAAGGCAAGTGAGGTCCCATGTTGCTAAACTATTCTCTGTGCTTGCCTGCTCAGTACTGATGTATAAGGTAGGAATATAGGTTCAGTGGACATTAGTTCAGGAAACGGTGTCAAGAAACCTGCAGTAAATTGACAAGACTCAAGCCACATTTATGCCACTGTTTGACACCCTACTCTTGTTCTTATCTATTTCTGTCATTTACATCTCTGTAACTGTGACTTTCTAGGCATTTATGATTTTTAAGTGATCTTTAAATATTAAAAAAAAAACTAATATTTTCTGTCCATTCGGCTCCAAATCCATGGTTTGCTGCCAATTCAATTATCATCTCCTGTTTCCTTGAAGCATTTATTTTTGTTTTTAATTGCATTTTTCTTTTTATTGAATTTTTGTGATTTTCATACAGTGTAATTTGATAGTGTTTAGATCCCTAATAGATATCCCTAGATATCCCTAATATATATCCCTAATAGATTTTCATTTGTGTCTCCAAATATTCTTCAGTGTGGGTCCACCCACTGAGCCTGGTTAACCTGCTGAGAATTCCATGCATGAAAGAGACTGTCTTTGCCTACCAGCACCATCTGTTGAAATAATTTGATTAGGTTGGTTTGGAGTTCTTAGCCACTTTTTCATATTTATGCTGAGACATTTTTCTGGTTTAAGCTTGAAGCATTTCTTGATTATCAAGTCAAGATGACTTGCCTTTGGCTTCTGGATCTTTCTGCATACATATTTGCCTGGGAGCTCCTCCACCTGTCTTCTCCCTTCCAGTGCTCTGAGCTACTGGATCCCAAGTGTGAGTATGCATAGTAATCACTTGCATTCTTGTAAATACAGGTTCTGATTCAGTAGGCACTGAGACTGAAATTCTGTATCTCAAATTAATTAGGAATTCATGGTGAATACCATCTACTGCAAAACCTGTGTATCAACATGCAGACTTTTTAGTACATGACTATGATAGTTTTAGTTTTCTGATGGCCACCCAGAACTGGTTATATTGGATCTGCTTTCCTACACAACAGTAGCCGAAAACCAGAAACAAAAGCAAACAACAAACAAACAAAACACGATGGAACTTAATCCAGAGTCTTTTTTAGTTGATTTTTTGCTTTTAAATAAACCACTGTGTTTCTGAGGTCCGGTCTTCTCTTTGCCTCAGAGCTGGCAATCTGTCTTCTATGTTTGGGCTGGAACTCCATGTAGCAGCCGAAGCTTCCAGGGGAGGAAAATTGTCTTGTGCAGATGGGCTGGAGAAATTGAAAAGTAGATAAGACCTTCTGCACTGGAAATGACTCAATTTCATTTGCAGTGATTAATATTCCAGCTGCCATGTCTGGACAAGGACAGACAAGCACCCAGTGCCTCATGCATTGCTGAAGGGGTTGAGTCTGTTGTGAGACCTTTGACCACATCTTGTTACATTAATACCCTTGATGGCTCTCAAGTTAGAGTTGTATTGAAAATATTGAAACCTTTAATTTCCCCTCTCAGAGCTTTGAATACAAACAAAATATTTTGTTCCTGCTTCTTCCAAATCTGGGACTCAGAGGAGGAGCAAAGAAAATTAGAACTTAGCCCCTTGCCGTGTCTTCTGTTCTCTGTTCTGGTTTTCCCATCCTGCTGGGACAGGGCAGGTCAGCTAGACCACTGGGTTAGTATACATATGGGAAGGAGGACCAGACTGTGCACTTCCCTGTCCCTTTTGGGGTTGTAGGCTCCCCCAGTATTTTCAGGTTAACCTCTTGGATTCAGAGACAGAATCTATTCTTCCCTCCTTTATCACAGGGTAAGAATAAGGCAAATACCTGTGTTCTAGTTTGTTTTCAACCACTGTGACAAAGCATTCTGACCCATACCAACTTGGGGAGGAGAGGATTTGTTTGTCTTACATCTCCTGCATCACAGTTCATCACTTAGGGAGCCCAAGGTAGGAAATCAGGGCAGGAACCTGGAAGCAGGAACTGAAGCACAGGCCGTGGAAGAACGCTGCTTACTGACTTGCTCTCCTAACCCAGGTTCAGCTTGCTTTCTTATAAAATACAGCACAACCTGCCTAGGAGTAGGTCCACCCACAGTGGGCTGGGCCCTCCCACATCACTCAACAGTCAAGAAAATACTGTACTGACATGGCCACAGGCCAGTCCAATGGAGGCAGTTCCCCAACTGAAGATCCCTCAACCCAGCTGTGTCAAGTTGACACTAAAGCCGTCCACCACAACCTATTTCCAATGAAGGTTACAATATACAAAATGTCCCCATCTTTCTCACTGTCTTGTCATTCATATTGAGCAAGAAAGGGGGTGGCATGGTTGGTGTAAGGGAAAACTTGTTCCCAGTTCTCAATAATCCCTGAAGGGAGGGGATTATTTTACTAGTCCCATAGAATACTAAACTTCAACCATAGGAAGTCAAATCCTTTATTCCAAAATTGGACACTACATAACTGTAAGACAACTGAAACCCTCAGTTGACCACCTGTCAAATATGTTTATTGACTGCGATCATCAATCAAGTAAAGCTTGGTGGCTTTTCTGTTTTTCATTTGTTTTATCAAAACCTTATGAAGCAGGGACTTGGGCAAATGAATTGTTGCTATTTTCTGATGCTGTGAATTCTGGCTGAAGGAGGACATGTGAAAAGGTAGCTATTCTAATTTTCAAACACCTGCTGAGTCTGAGAATGTTTGATGCAACTAAAGGGAAAAAGAGACACATTAAAAAAAGGCATGGCATGCCTGTGACATTTGTTCTTACTTAACACATTTGTGCTCACAGATGTAGACTCACAATTTCCTGCATCCTTACTCCTCGCTTCTGCAGCTGCCTTGGGTAGTGAGCAGAAGAGAGGACAGGCAGGCTTCCCCGCAGGCACAGCACTCCCTAACCAGAGATCAAGCATACAGCCTGACGGAGACAATCAACAAGTCTCTCACATCAATTCAAGCTCTTTCAATTTTTTCTTTCTATACTTCATAGCTTTCTAAGCCTCTCATGAAACTAATGTAAAACATATCCATCAATCAACTAGCTAAAAAGCAGCTTAACTTTTGGGCTTTTATGCAATCTCTCTCTTCCCCAGGTGTACATCAGTTCAGCTGTGATGCCTTGGAATGTACATGTCAGAAATGGCGCCCTTCTGGGGCTGAAGAGATGGCTCAGCAGTCAAGAGCACTGGATGCTCTTGCAGAGGACCTGAGTTCAATTCCTAGCACCCATCTGGTGGCTCCCAACTGCCTGTGACTCCAGCTCTGGGGTGGGGGTGGGGGGCTGATGCCCTCTTCTGGCCTCTGTAGGTGCCTACATGCAAATGGCCTTCACTCACATAGACAGAGTGTAAAGGGGGACCAGTTATAAGGGAACAAGATAGAATCCATTTTTCTATTTTGTGGAAATACACCTTCTGAGAAACAGCCCCCCATCCTCAGATTTCAGGAAAAACCACAGAATATCTCAATAGCTAACAGAGAAGGACCAAAGGTTGCTTGTTGAAAATAACTAACAGGGAAAGACCGCTGGTTAAACATGTTTGCTCTTCCGCCAGGATGTACTCAGTGAGTAAAACCTCCCCCCTCCATGGCACCATCAAGGCCGCCAGGTGGCCCCGACCTCTCAGTCTAAACATCATGTTTCCTCAGTCCCTATGAATCAATAACCAAATGCCCAAACCAGAAAATTCCCCGTTTGCAGTTTTTCCTTTAAAAGACCCCCCCCCCAGCTGCAGGACCACTTCTCCCAGCCTGCTGTCAGGAGGGTGGAGGTCCAAGCTTGAACTTGAATTAAAGACTCTTTGTATTTACATAGGAGCCGCACGTGTGTCCTGGTGGACTTTTTGGTTTTGGGGGGGTTCCCAGTGATCTGGGCATAACAGGAGCACACAGAACTAAAAAGTAAAAAAAAAGCCCTGTCTGCCAGCTTTCTAGGTCAGAGGTCTGTGAACACATTAACTCAAGCACATCAACAACATAGTTTTCAAATACTATGTCCTAACCCATATACTACCTTTTTTTTTTATTTTTTTTTTATTTGTGTGTATGGGGGTGTGTGGGTGAAGTTATGCTCATGTACCTGCAGGTGCCTTTTGATGCCAGAAGGTGTTAGATCCCCTGGAGCTGGATTATTGACTGTTTTAAGTCTTCTAATATGGATGTCAGGAACTGAAATGGAATCTTCTGGAAGAGTAGTATGTACTCTTAACTGCTGAGCCATCTTTCCAGCCCCTCATACACTACCTTCTTTTTTTAGTTTTGAGATAATCATCGAGCATGTCACAAGAAGGGAAAACACAAAGAAACCTACCTGTCTTCTCCCCAGGGATGTCACCTGACTAAGCACAGTATCCCAAGCAAGATGTTTTCACTGGAGGGGTTAAGATATAGAAGACCACTGCCAAGGGCAAACATGGCACATGAGGCTCTTTTGCTCTTTTATTGCAAAGTCAGGTTTCCCTTCCGTGTAGAGCAAGGTCCTAGCATTCAACTTAGGATTCTCAGATGCCACCCTCATTGCAATCCCACAAGATGGAAGTCCCTGTTCCATACCTGACCATTTCTAGTCTAGGTGAACATGGAGACACAGTTGTTCTTTAATGGTTTTGGCATAAAGTAATTATAATTTAAAAATATTTCTGTATTAATACAATTTTTTCTGATCTATTAACTAAAGGAAACAATTATTTTATGGTATTGTGAGATAATAAGAAATGTGTGTTTGATCTTTATTCCTAGTTCCTGTCACAGAGCCTCTAAAAACCTAGTAATTTATAGTTGAGTGTCAGGAAGAAGCAAGCATCTTTTGTCAAGAAAGAGGAGGCCTCCTTTGTTATTCATAAGCTGCCCTTTGTTTCCAGACACACCCAGGTTTATGCTAATGATGGCTCTTGGAGTAGCAATCTGGTTTCCAAGGGAACCAAATTTGTGGTTAGAAGGCTGGAATTTTGGGTGACACTTGAAAAAGGAAGGCAGATTGACTTACTTTAAAGTGGCTAAAGCTTCTATCAGCCATGCTTGTTCTTAGAATGCTCCATAACCAACTAGAGGGATGGGACTCAAAGAACTGAATATTGGAAGTTCTAGAAGAGTTGTTACAGGAGGAGAGTGGAGTGCTTGGCTGGGATGGAGCCTTTTGTCTCTGGTGAATGGAGCTCTGGAGTTGAGCTGCCAGATGTTCTTGGTCCTACACAACTTTCACTAAGACAGTGGCTCTGGGCTTTTTTCTTATGAATTTGAAGAATCAATATCATGTATCACAGGGTGAGCATTTAAAAAAGAATTTGTTATTGGTTCATAGGTGGGAACTTAAGAGATGGAAGGAAGGAAGGAAGGAAGGAAGGAAGGAAGGAAGGAAGGAAGGAAGGAAGGAAAGAAGGGAAGAAGGAAGGGAGGGAAGGGAGGGAGGGAAGGAGGGAAAGAAGGGTGGGAAGGGAGGGAGGGAAGGAAGGAAGGAAGGGAGGGAGGAAGGAAGGAAGAAGAAAGAACAACAAAGCAGACCTCCAGTATAGCAAGAGTGGGTCCCAGAGGTGGCACACCATTGACCTGCTAGTTTGGGGACCTTTCTATAGGACTTAAAGAAACTTGAGTTATGCATGGGTGGTGAAGTGATCCCATTGGCTCACCTACAGGGTATCAATATTCCTCTCCACTCTCCCTCCTAGGCTTCTGGAATGGGGTTTTTGGTAACAGCAAAGCCTCCAGGAAGCCGGGTAAAAAGAGTAGAAAGACAAGGAGAAAACAGACCAGGAGCTGCTGCCCACACACGCTCCTGGTATTTCTGGCCTTGACCAAGGACAAAACCAAGAAAAGTCAAGGCTCCTGTCCCTGAACTGCCTGCTCCATTTCGATCACACATCTCATCAGCACGATGTCTCTGGAGCTGCCACGGAAACTTCACCTTGCTCCCCATCGTACACTTTAGCCTGTCCAGCTATTCCATTAGCTCTTCCAGAGACATAGCTTTTTGCATAACTTTTCCTGGGAGAAACATGAACAAACTTCTGAAATGGGGAGGAAGAGCATCCCTAGATTTTCTTAGTCTCATTCATAAAATAATTTAAGAATGGACCCAAATGAAAGCTTTAGGATGATTTTTTTTATACATTTTTATATTTTTTGACAGGTTCTCACTAGTCATAGCCCATCCAGAACATTGCCCAGGTTAACCTTTATCTCTCAGGGATCCTCCTGCCTCTGCCTCCCAAGGCTAGGATTAAAGGCACATGCCACCACGCCTGGCAAGGATGATTTTTTATTAGAATTTTACAGAAAAATCCTCAGGGTAGGCAAGCTGGGAATTTCAACAGCTGGCTGTCAGACACATGGCCCTTGGCAGCCACATGGTGGGGAGAAGGAAGCTTTAGAGAAAAAGTAAAGAAATACAAGATGGTAGGGCAGCCCACAACGTCAGGAAAAATACAAGATGGTACAAGATAGTAGGGCAGCCCACAACCTCAGGAAAAATACAAGATGGTAGGGCAGCCCACAACGTCAGGAAAAATACAAGATGGTAGGGCAGCCCACAACGTTAGGAAAGTGGTTGGAAGAAGAAAAAGAGAGATTATGCTCTTTTGAAGAATCAGAAAAGCAGACAGACTTACAGACACCTCCATGTCTGTGGCCGGATCCAGAAGCACTGCACTGGGGTGGGGATCCAGGCAGGAGAGTTCACTATATCATTAGCACATTAGGTATTCCACCCAATCTTCAGCATGACTTCAGGTGAACCTACCTTCCTGGGGTGATCCCATGACCAGTTAACTTACCAGGGAAATTGGAAAGGTAGATTTTTTTTTAACAGACAGAATACAGACTTTAGAGTGCTTACCAGGCAATATTATGGGGACTGTGCTACTCTAACCCTTCTATTTACCCCATACAGTACAGGATGCTGCTGAAGGACCAAAGAGACCAAAGATTCCAGCCAAGTCCAGCTTAGGAAGCCAGTGAGTTAATTAGGGTTCCTCACACCAGCTTGGTGACACAAGGACAGCTGCATTTGTGCAAAGCTCACTACAACACAGATGATGGCTCATTAAATCCATACCCTCATTCTCCCTACACAACCAACCTCCAGGCAGCTCCACAGTGTCCTCCTATCAGCAGTTGCTAACTGCTCTCCTAACCTTGGGAGGAGCCTTGGCAGTCTTTACGTTTTGGAGCTTCCCAAGGCCCTCTGAACCTCCCTCCATTCTTGGGAAAGGACTGTTTTAATTTGGAGGAAATAGCTACAGGTCAAGTCTTTATCATAAAGCAGGTAACTATTCCTGTGTATTCTGTGAGTGGTTCTACCTGCAGTGACTGGAGTGGAAACCGGAGACAGCTCTAAGCTGCAGCTCCAGCAACATGAGGAGTTGCTTCAGAGACATCCATCCAGAACAGGACTTTTCGACTTTGCACAGAAAGGGTTTTGAGAACAAGTCAGTATGAAGCAGAACTAGAGTTAATCAAGAGAAGATTTTAGCATAGTTTTAAGAATGGGCATTGGCAGAGATGGACTTAGGAAAGCATATGATAGTATACTCCCAAATAAGTGTTGGAGAGGGCTTCTCAAGAGAGCTGTACTGACCCTAATAGCTATATATGTATGACTTAGGTGGCTTATTTTTTTTTTTTTGACATGGTCTTCCTGTAGCTCCAGCTGGCCTGGAACTCTCTTCTGTAGACCAGGCTGGCCTCCATCTCAAAAATTTGCGTGCCTCTGCCTTAGGTGTGCTGGAATTAAAGGCATGTGTCTTTGTGCCTGGGTTGATCACTTTTTAAAGGTTTTATTTTTTTATTTTGAGACAGGGTCTCCCTGTAGCTCCAGGGGTATCCTGGAACTCACTGTGTAGACCAGGCTGGCCTTGAATTCACAGAGATCCTCCTGCCTCTCTGCCTCCCAAGTGTTGAGATTAAAGGCATGTGCCACCAGGCCCACCCTAAAGACAGTTATTAGCCATCATGTGGGTGCTGGTAATCAAACCCAGGTCCTCTGCAAGAGTAGTCGAGGCTCTTAACCACTGAGTCATCTCTCTAGCCCCTCAAAGGGTTTTTATAGGAACCTTTTTCCCTGTCTTTTTCAATAAATGAGATCATAGGTGGTTCTTGGCGTGCACTGGATAGGATTCTAATTGATAAGGTAACACCATAGGTCACAGCATTATACGGTAACATTAAGACATGTTTTTAGTTTAATAATATTTATAATCTTATTTCTGAGATTTCCAGAAACTTGCAAGTGTCCATTAAGAAGAGTCCATAATCAATAGTCATTTATACTTAAGCCTTAACTATGATTTATTACTATTTTAATATTCTTATTTGAAATATTCAAGTTTTAGTGGGGGAAAAGAATCTGTAAAGAAAATAACTAAAAAGTGATTATAGCTCAGGGAACCCTCAGGAAAGCTGTCCTTTCTAAACCCCTTGGAGATAAGCAGTTTTCTGAGGATGTATGTGAGGAAAGCTTTAATCAGTTTGCATTTTTGTGCTCTCATCCTTAAATGCTCTTTCTCACTTTTTAGTCTCCTCTACCTGCTCACCTCCAGTGATGCCAAGTCAGCCTGTTGGAGAAGTGGGTGTAGGTTGCGTTTGTTGATGTCCTCTCCTTAATAAGATCAAAAATGAGATGAGGGGACCAGCAGAACCGGCCAGGACGGGAGGTAGCGAAGGAGATGTCTGCTCCCTGCTTTCCCTTTTCCCATGCCAGCCCATCTGCTCTCAGTCAAGGGAGATTCAAAGGCAAGATCCCAAAAGACTCTGGCCCAGGGTAGGGACAAGACTTTCATGGGAGCTCATCATCTGAATAGGGTGGAAGAGTGTGGGCAGAGGAGGTAGGTGGGGCTAAAGAGAGGACCCAGTGGTTAAGAGCTCTTGCTCTTGCAGAGGATCTGAGTTCAGTTTTCAGTGCCCACATGGCTCACTGCCACCTGTAATTCCAGAAGATCTGACAGGGTCGTCTGACCTCCGCAGACTGCTGAAAACACCTGGTGCACATAAACTCATCCAGGTACATGGGCATGTGCACACACACAGTCACAAAAAAATGATTTTTTTAAAGAATTGAAGTGTAGGCAAGAAGAATTGGAAAGCAAGAAAAAAAAATCATGAAAACCAAATAGTTAATCCTGATCCTGCTAAAGAATACCATCTCTCCTCGTGGAGAAATGCTTAGTGTCTGATGAAAAGGAGCAGTCTGTCCTCAAGAGTTACCTCCATCCTAAGGGTCTTCCTCCCTTCCTCTTCCTGATCATCCTCTCTTATCCTCAGGGCTTAGTCATCTAAGTAGGAAGCCATGGATACAGTAGGAGCTGAATGAGCA
>VZQC01010786.1:759765-812758 GCA_009823505.1 Rhizomys pruinosus | reverse complement strand
TGTGTGTGTGTGTGTGTGTGTGTGTGTGTATGCGCTTGTGTATGGGAAGCATTTGTTTTTTACATATCAAAATAACAGCAAACCTGCTATTAGAAGTCTAAGTACTTTAAGGTTAATTTTGAATCAGTGTGTGTGTGCCTGTGTGTGTGTGTGTGTGTGTGTGTGTGTGTGCTTGTGTGTGTTTGTGTGCCATGGGGATCATGTGACAGAGGACAAGCCTGGGTGCTAGGCCTTGTCTTCTACCTTGTTTGAAGCAGGATCTCTTGTGCACTGCTCTATATGTCAGGCTAGCTGACCCACAGATTTGGTGGGATTCTCCTGTCTCTCCTTCCCATCTTTCCTTAGGATGGCTGGATTTGTTGGCATCACTGCCACATTACTTTACGTTGCTTCTGGGGAACTCATTTCCTCATGCTTTCATAGCAAGTGCTTGGTCTCCCTAGTACCTGCTTGGTCTCCGTAGTACCTGCTTCGTCTCCCCAGTACCTGCTTCGTCTCCCAAGTACCTGGTTCGTCTCCCCAGTACCTGCTTCATCTCCCTAGTACCTGCTTGGTCTCCCTAGTACCTGCTTGGTCTCCCCAGTACCTGCTTCGTCTCCCCAGTACCTGCTTCATCTCCCCAGCACCTGCTTCGTCTCCCTAGTACCTACTTTGTCTCCTTAGTACCTGCTTCGTCTCCCTAGTACATGCTTCATCTCCCTAGTACCTGCTTCGTCTCCCTAGCACCTGCTTCGTCTAACCAGTACCTGCTTCGTCTCCCCAGTACCTGCTTCGTCTCCCTAGTACCTGCTTGGTCTCCCCAGTAAATGCTTCGTCTCCCCAGTACCTGCTTCGATTCCCCAGTACCTGCTTCATCTCCCCAGTACCTGCATCGTCTCCCTAGTACCTGCTTCATCTCCCTAGTACCTGCTTGGTCTCCCTAGTACCTGCTTGGTCTCCCTAGTACGTGCTTTGTCTCCACAGTACCTGCTTGGTCTCCCCAGTACCTGCTTCGTCTCCCTAGTACCTGCTTCATCTCCCTAGTACCTGCTTCGTCTCCCCAGTACCTGCTTCGTCTCCCCAGTACCTGCTTCGTCTCCCCAGTACCTGCTTAGTCTCCCTAGTACCTGCTTCGTCTCCCCAGTACCTGCTTAGTCTCCCTAGTACCTGCTTCTTCTCCCCAGTACCTGTTTTGTCTCCCTAGTACCTGCTTCGTCTCCCTAGAACCTGCTTGGTCTCCCTAGTACCTGCTTCATCTCCCTAGAACCTGCTTCGTCTCCCTAGTACCTGCTTGGTCTCCCTAGTACCTGCTTCATCTCCCTAGTACCTGCTTGGTCTCCCTAGTACCTGCTTGGACTCCCTAGTACCTACTTGGTCTCCCTAGTACCTGCTTGGTCTCCCCAGTACCTGCTTTGTCTCCCAAGTACCTGCTTTGTCTCCCCAGTACCTGCTTGGTCTCCCCAGTACCTGCTTCGTCTCCCCAGTACCTGCTTCGTCTCCCCAGTACCTGCTTCGTCTCCCTAGTACCTGCTTGGTCTCCCTAGTACCTGCTTCGTCTCCCTAGTACCTGCTTCGTCTCCCCAGTACCTGCTTGGTCTCCCTAGTACCTGCTTCGTCTCCCTAGTACCTGCTTCGTCTCCCTAGTACCTGCTTGGTCTCCCTAGTACCTGCTTGGTCTCCCTAGTACCTGCTTCGTCTCCCTAGTACCTGCTTCGTCTCCCTAGTACCTGCTTCGTCTCCCTAGTACCTGCTTGGTCTCCCTAGTACCTGCTTCGTCTCCCCAGTACCTGCTTGGTCTCCCTAGTACCTGCTTCGTCTCCCTAGTACCTGCTTCGTCTCCCCAGTACCTGCTTGGTCTCCATAGTACCTGCTTCGTCTCCCCAGTACCTGCTTCGTCTCCCCAGTACCTGCTTCGTCTCCCCAGTACCTGCTTCGTCTCCCTACTACCTGCTTCGTCTCCCTAGTACCTGCTTGGTCTCCCCAGTACCTGCTTCGTCTCCCTAGTACCTGCTTGGTCTCCCCAGTACCTGCTTCGTCTCCCCAGTACCTGCTTCGTCTCCCCAGTACCTGCTTCGTCTCCCCAGTACCTGCTTCGTCATCCTAGTACCTGCTTCGTCTCCCTAGTATCTGCTTGGTCTCCCTAGTACCTGCTTGGTCTCCCTAGTACCTGCTTGGTCTCCCTAGTACCTGCTTGGTCTCCCTAGTACCTGCTTGGTCTCGCTAGTACCTGCTTCGTCTCCGCAGTACCTGCTTGGTCTCCCTAGTACCTGCTTCGTCTCCCTAGTACCTGCTTCGTCTCCCCAGGACCTGCTTCGTCATCCTAGTACCTGCTTCATCTCACCAGTACCTGCTTAGTCTCCCTAGTACTTGCTTCTTCTCCCCAGTACCTGCTTCGGCTCCCTAGTACCTGCTTCGTCTCCCTAGTACCTGCTTCGTCTCCCGAGTACTTGCTTCGTCTCCCTAGTACCTGCTTGGTCTCACCAGTACCTGCTTAGTCTCACCAGTACCTGCTTCGTCATCCTAGTACCTGCTTCATCTCACCAGTACCTGCTTAGTCTCCCTAGTACCTGCTTCTTCTCCCCAGTACCTGCTTCGGCTCCCTAGTACCTGCTTCGTCTCCCTAGTACCTGCTTCGTCTCCCTAGTACCTGCTTCGTCTCCCCAGTACCTGCTTCGTCTCCATAGTACCTGCTTCGTCTCACCAGTACCTGCTTAGTCTCACCAGTACCTGCTTCTTCTCCCTACTACCTGCTTCGTCTCCCTAGTACCTGCTTCGTCTCCCTAGTACCTGCTTCGTCTCCCTAGTACCTGCTTCGTCTCCCTAGTACCTGCTTGGTCTCCCTAGTACCTGCTTCGTCTCCCTAGTACCTGCTTCGTCTCCCTAGTACCTGCTTCGTCTCCCTAGTACCTGCTTCGTCTCCCTAGTACCTGCTTCGTCTCCCTAGTACCTGCTTCGTCTCCCTAGTACCTGCTTCGTCTCCCTAGTACCTGCTTCGTCTCCCTAGTACCTGCTTCGTCTCCCTAGTACCTGCTTCGTCTCCCTAGTACCTGCTTCGTCTCCCTAGTACCTGCTTCGTCTCCCTAGTACCTGCTTCGTCTCCCTAGTACCTGCTTCGTCTCCCTAGTACCTGCTTCGTCTCCCTAGTACCTGCTTCGTCTCCCTAGTACCTGCTTCGTCTCCCTAGTACCTGCTTCGTCTCCCTAGTACCTGCTTCGTCTCCCTAGTACCTGCTTCGTCTCCCTAGTACCTGCTTCGTCTCCCTAGTACCTGCTTCGTCTCCCTAGTACCTGCTTCGTCTCCCTAGTACCTGCTTGGTCTCCCTAGTACCTGCTTGGTCTCCCCAGTACCTGCTTCGTCTCCCCAGTACCTGCTTCGTCTCCCCAGTACCTGCTTCGTCTCCCCAGTACCTGCTTCGTCTCCCCAGTACCTGCTTCGTCTCCCCAGTACCTGCTTCGTCTCCCCAGTACCTGCTTCGTCTCCCTAGTACCTGCTTCGTCTCCCTAGTACCTGCTTCGTCTCCCTAGTACCTGCTTCGTCTCCCTAGTACCTGCTTGGTTTCCCTAGTACCTGCTTCGTCTCCCCAGTACCTGCTTTGTCTCCCCAGTACCTGCTTCGTCTCCCCAGTACCTGCTTCGTCTCCCTAGTACTTGCTTCGTCTCCCTAGTACCTGCTTCGTCTCCCTAGTACCTGCTTCGTCTCCCTAGTACCTGCTTGGTCTCCCTAGTACCTTCTTGGTCTCCCTAGTACCTGCTTCGTCTCCCTAGTACCTGCTTGGTCTCTCTAGTACCTGCTTGGTCTCCCCAGTACCTGCTTCGTCTCCCTCGTACCTGCTTTGAGATTTTTATACAGAGAAAGCCATTCTTATTTCCCCTTGACTGGTATTTCCTCTTTCCCAGCCAACCACCAACTGGTCTAGATTTTCTGCAATAAAAATGCTATCACTGAGTTTAGGATATAACTTGTTCATTAGATTTGGGTATTCTTAGCCACTCTCTCTATGTATATATTGATAAACTAGTCAGGATTGACTTTACTGTACTGAGATAACTGTGCTCCACTGCATCCCACTTTCAGTGTTTCTCAGTAAGGCTGTCAGCTCCTTGTTCAGTGCCTTGTCTTATGGGTAAAAGGTCACACAGAGAACTTGGCAAATGCTTACTAGATGAAAGACTAGCTAAATGCTAGCACTATAACCAGTAGTTGAAGCCCTGCACTTTGCCTTAGCCCATTATGTCCATTAACAGGAAAATTATATGTGTATTATATGGACTGAATAAGCAAATGGGTGGTGGTAGATTCCTACTGGGTGGGTGAGGTGCTGGGCTGAGGCTTTTTCTGTATTGAACTATCTGACCCATGGAAAAGCTGTAGCTTTGCTGGCTGTCAACTTCCATATTTCTGCTTGAACAAGAACCAGTGTCTAATAACACCAGGTGCTCTAAGTGCTGGAAGTTCCTGGGGATTGCTCCCCATGTAGTGCATAGACTAGCAAAACTCCTGGCTATACATACAAGTTTTCCTCAACTTATGACATGACTGCACTTCAATAACCCCCAGCCAATCAGATAGGTACTCCTTTACTTATGGTCACATTGTATCCTAATTAAGCCAGGGCAAGTTAGACACATGGCTAAGTTGAAAATGTTTTAACAACTCAGACCACCAAACATCACTGAGTTGAAACTTCATTCAGTATAGTATCAGTTTCATACCTTTGTGACCTTGTTGAAGACAGGGATTGAAGCACCTGTCAGGTCTCAGCATAGCTAGGGAGTATATTATTGCATATAGCTCACCTGGGAAAATGCAAAAATTCAAAGAATGGTTTCTATAATGGCTATCTCACACCACACGCAATAAATGGTCAATAGCTTTCATTTAGAACCATAGGATATTAAGACTACCTATTTAATAGTTCTTAATAAATGAGAGATTTTTAAAATTAGTACTATTTTTATTTCAAATTCTCCTCAGTCATCCGGTTTTATGTTTGTCTTTGCACAGAACCGGCCTTTGGTTTCATGTTTCAGCCCAAGCATTTACATAGATGAGAATATTTTTGCTCTAAATAAAGACAAGAGCCCATCTCAGAGCCCCTCAGCTTGAGGGAAACCAGTCCTCAAGAACTGTAAAATGGCTGGAAGTTGCTCTGCAGCTTCAGCTGAAGTGAAGCCCCTGACCTTCTAAAGTTTGGATAGCTGTCTTATCACTGCTAAGTTCTGTAAACCTCTGACTGCCGCTGGCAAATCCATGGCTTAGGGATGGGAATGCACTGGAGGACTCTATAAAAATAAAGCATTGGGGGGCTGGAGAGATGGCCTAGCGGTTAAGAGTGCCAACCGTTCTTACAGAGGACCCGGTTCGATCCCCAGCACCCACATGGCAGCTGAGAACCGTCTGAAACTCCAATTCCAGGACAACTCCAGTTCCAGGGGAATCCGACACCCTCATCTGACCTCCGCGGCATTGCACGACACGGGTGCACAAACCTGCATGCAGACAGTACATTCATACACATACAGATAAATAAAAAAAAAAAAAAAATTAAAAATAAAATAAAGCATTGGTGGAAAGGTTTTTGGAGAACACATTAGTCAGCACACACTTTAAGGTGCTGTGACAAAGAAAATGCAATGTGCCCAATCGCTGGTGCAAGAACAGCAGACATATACACTACAGGGACCTTGACTAGTGGCTATGACACACCTACGCCATGCAGCATCCGTCCCAGTAGCACTGCTCCTGAAGTGGACTCCCAGGTGCTGATGTCCAGGAGAAATGGATGCTCAGGTATGCTTTACCTCTCAGCACAGGATATAACTGCACACAGAGTCACGCATGTTTCCCATGGCTCCAAGCCTGGTCCCATGACCACACCTAGCTTTGGAGGAAGCTGAAGAGTCCATCTTTGAGGTCATGTTTCTTGACAAAATTCATAAACAGGAAAGAAAATCAAGTTTTCCTTTTCTCCTAGTTGTAAACAACTTAGAATCTAGAATTCTTTGCATATTCTTAAAGAACACCAGTTACAATTAACGAGGAAAGAAAAGAAAAGAACTATAAGGAGGGAATATGTAAGCAGAAAAGTAAGTACCGTAAACATAAAGCCCTCGGTAGAAGCTGGAGAGGTGACTCAGAAGTTCCGAGTACAGTGCATACTGCTCTTGGAGAAGACCCAGGACCAGCTCCCAGGGACAACCTTGGACAGCTCACCTGTAACTCCACGCCCAGGAATTCCAGTGCCCTCTTCTGACCTGCATGAGCAAATGCACATATGTGTACATACTTCCCTCATAAAAAGAAATGTGTGAAAAAAAAAAATCCAGAGGATTGATGTAGCAGAATTGGGACTCATAGAGATGCGATGGGAAACACTTACAGGTTTAAAGCTGTTCAAGGACCCTGACAGGGTGCTTCTCCCCCTCATCAGCTAAAGTAACTTAGCATAGCCATACATATGTTTTTTTTTTTTTCCACCCCAAGTACTAACTGACTCTTTCTGTTTGTTCAACTCAATTTACCTTCCTAGATGAGCTAGTTTGGGGCTTCATCCTTCTTAATAACAGGATTTCTTCCCCTGCTGCCAACTGGAAAGCTCTTTCAGTGTTTTGGTTTAGACCACATTGGTTTTGGGCCACTTGGCCAGGCTATGGAGACAGTACATTAAGCCAGTCTTATAGGAGATAGACTAGATCCAGCATTTGTGTCTCATATACTAGAGACTTGCTTCTGAAAATCTGATCCAAAAACCAACAGTACCTGCATAATCTGAGAGTTGATAGAAGTTTTGAATCTTAGCCCATATCTCAGATGAATAGAATGAGTTTCCCAAAGCCTTCCATAGCAAAATGGCTTGCACAACAGAATTTTCTTATTTCAAGGTTCTAGAAGCTAGAAGAGAAAGATCAAAGTTGACCGATGTGTTCTTTCTGGACTGGAGCTGAATCTTTGAGCTTACTCAGAAAATGTACACACACCCTGTTCCCAGACTGGTCCTGCAGAAGGAAGGAGCAAAAAGATTCAGAAGCACGTCAGAACCAGCAGCACTGGGATGTCCTCCTGCAGCGCCCCTCCATCATCCTCTGCGGGCCTAATTCTGCATCATGCCCGTGGCAAATATGTGGTGACGCAGCCATCCTGGTATTGCACAGCAGGCAATGGAGGGGAGATCATGTGGATGAGGGACAATGGACTGTTAATTATCATGGGCCTGTGCAAACAGAAAATATTTCAGCAAATACCACTGTCTTATTCAGAGAATAAAGTTTAAAACATGGAATCATTTAGTGCCTTGCCAAACTTACTAAGAGCAAAATCTCCCCAGGGAACTAATTCTCACACTATTCTGCTTTTTCCAAACAGAAATTTCATGATATTTTAAGAACAGGAGATGAATATTGAATGGAGAAGTTGTTAACAAAGTCATGAATTGAAAAAAAAATCTGGCAGATGGTACTCACCTGCCCACATCATGGTGATGTGGTATGTGTGAAGGTTCCATCCACTCATCCTGATTCCAGTTATCTGAGATCTTTCTCTAGGGCCACATTCCTTGATGCTCTTTTGGGCTCTAAGCCAACTCTCCTGTCTTATGGTTTACATATGAAATGTCCCCCACGGGCTCCTGTATTTGAAGACTCGCTCACGGCAGTTTTAGGAGGTAGAGCATTGCTGGAGGAAGGATAGCAGCAGGGTGGGCTTTGAAGGTTTATAGCCTGGGCCTGCTTCTTGTTCTCTTTCCTTCCCACAGCTGGCTTCCTACTTGTGCTCCATGTCTTCCCTGCCTTTTGCAGTGTCTTCCCCACCTATGGAGTCTACCCCTCGAACTGTAAACCAAGGTAAACCCTTTCTCTTTTAAGCTGTTTTTTTTTTCCAGAATATTTTATCATAGCAATAGGAAAGAAACTAATGTATCCTAAGACCAAACTATCTATGCATCCCTGCCCCTGGCTTTAATGATTCAGAAGATCAGTCTTCTACCAGGTTGCTTTTCTCAATTACCCATAGTACACTGTTGGATGTTGATCTAGAACATTGAAAAGACACCCCAAACTTACCTGACTCAAGCTTATTTATATAACCACATTTATCCTTGCATTCTGTATGTTGAAGACATCTTTCTTATTTGCCTTCTCTATTCCCTGGATATAAATAGATCTTAATGTTAAGTGACTTTCTCTCTGTCAATATCATCTTCAACCGGATGTGTGCTACCTCCCCTGTGTCTTATATAATCCACAGGCACCCACTTTGGCCTCTTTCCTAATAAATAGCTGACCCTGTTGCCCCAGCATCACATCTCCTGTTGCTTAGACTTCTTCACTGGCTCCACTTAGCTCCAGGATAAGGTCAAACATACGTGGTATGCCTTTCATCGTCTAGATCCTCTCCCTTTGAGTCCTGACTTCACCTCTAGCTTTCTGTACCCTTTTCTGCATCATGCACACTGACTATATGTCCAGTCTCAGCCCATTCTTTCAGGATATAAGACCTTTGCACATATACTTCCCCATGCCTGGAAAGGTGTTTGAATCTCATCTCAACCATTTCCTGACTGCTCTGACAACTTCAAAGCCTCCGATTTTCATCCCTTTTCAGAGTTGTTATACTTATTGATTTAATTACTTAACAACTTAAAATTCATAGTCCACAATATACTCTTGAACAAAACATACAATAGTATTTTCAGATTGTTTTATTTTCCAGGCAAACACCTTTCATGTAAGCAAAACAGTGAATCTAAATGTTGGAATTTATATGCAAAAATTTCTTGGCAAATCCATTCAGTCCCTCAGCATGTGCTTGCCTCTATATTTGATACTGTACTTCCAGAACTCAATGGAACAGATAAGATTTCTACTCTCATGGTTTAGTTGTTCCCACAGGAAAATATACAAAACCAAAACAAAACCTTTATAAACACACATGAGAAAATTTTCTACTTTCAATACATTCAGTGAAGCAAGTGAAAGGAGTGGGATAGCAGAAGATGAGGCTTTCAGAGAAAATGAGTTGGTTGTTGGCTCGTAGAATCAAGGCCTCACAATGTAGTCCAGGCTGGCCTTGATTTCATGATCCTCCAGCCACAGTATCTCCAATACTGAGAGTGCAGGTGTATGCCAGCATGCCCAGCACTGAGGAGGTGCTTTGGAGTTGAACTCTCCTGGGAAGCATGTCTGCTACATGAAGATGACAATGGAGGGTTCCAGACAGAAGAAACTTGTAAAGCGAGAAGAAACTTTGTGTGCTGGAGAAGAGGAGAAAAACATAGCATGTCATCATTCCTAGAATTAACAAGAAGAAGAATTCAAACCAAAAGCTTTGTGACTTAAAGCCACTGAATGTGACATTGAAAGGTGCTGGGGAGAAAAACATAAATATCATGTAATTAATAAGACATATTTAATTGTTATATATTATATTACTACATATGTATATATGCATATATTTTTTGAGTCAGAGTCACATGTAGCCCAGATTGGGCTCAAGCATATTGTGTAGCTGAGAATGACCTTGGCTTTCTGATCCTGTGATGTGCTAAGTGTTGAGACCACAGGCATGCCCCATCATGGACAGCTTGTGTGGTAGTAGGGATCTGAACCCACATTCCCACACATTCTATGTAGAGCACTCTTCCAACTACGTTTCATCCTCAGGTCCAAGAAATTATATTTTAAAGGCATGCAGCACTGAAAAGTCATTCACACTTGGTTGAAATAGTAAATTGTTCACGACTATTATCCCACTGAAAATCAGCTATCTTTACCAGCTCCACTCTGCTGCCCTCAAACCCCCCAGCAAGCACCATTCACAGAGAACATATCATGCATGTGCTCCTGAGACTGTGCAGAGATCTTGCTTGCTTTCCACTGATGAATTCTCAGATTCCTCCAGACATTAGTCATCCGAAAATACATCCTCTGCCTGTGACCTAGGTGCACTGACACACAGATATTTCCACAGGCCAATAAGGGGTGGTATTGGTCTTGACCACAGTGACCAGAGCTTTCCCACTTTGCAGATGTGATGAACAAACTCCACCACACAGAGGCAGACACATGGCAGAACTGGAATCTTCCCTCTTGATGCCGTGCCCAGCACAGCTATCACCCGTTTTCTCCAACAGTCACAGTTGTTGGCAGGTGCACAGTGAGCAAACCAAAACCATTAAAATTCTGTTTAAAAAAAATCATCTTCCCCTAATTTCCTTTTTGATAAATACAGATTTCTACGGATGACATTTTCCTTAATGATCCCTGTCTGTGCTTGGAGGAAAGGTAAGCTTGAAAGCACACCTTCTGTCCAATGATACTTCAGACAAGTATGTTTAATTGAATGCAATAAACATTCTGCAATTGCTTACTGCAGCAGGGTGCTGTTGGTAATATTTAATCTGCCAGAAACCTCAATGTATATTATCATTCAGATGCAAAATAATTTATGGCTCCAACTCCTTCTGCATTTATACTTGTAAATCATTTGATATTTATAAGAAGATATGATTGTTGCTTAATTTTTTGCTTTGCTTAACTTTTTACATCAATAAACTTTAATTCCATATTTGTTTTAGATTAACTTTGCAATTAAAAAATGAGAAGTGGAGTTAGACAGGGAAAAAGAGAGAGATGCTTACCTAGTGTAAAAACCAGAGGGAAACCTATTAGTCCAAAATCTACTGAGAAATTACACATACAATGTCTCTACATGAGTCCATGTGTATAGCTGAAGGCTACATAACAAACAATGCCAGACATGGGAAACCTTGGCCAAGGTAGTGCATGAGACTCCCCAAATTACACATGATATTGGTATAGCTCCTGATTGCTTCCCAGAACTTGAAGGTAAGACCCTATCGCTGAAGATAGGACCTCAAACCCTGGACACAGGATTTGGAACAATGGAACTGGAACTGACCTGGAAGCCACTTCCCTTGAAGGCTAGTTCTCATAGTTTTGGAAAGCACTATGCAAGCTTCTAACCCCAGCTTCAAGGCATAATAATCACATCAATGACCAGCACAACATATGACATTGGAGCAATGGTGGTACTTTTGTTGGAGGAAATCAATAGCTACCTAATTGGACTTAAAGCCCGCTCAATGGGAGGAAATTCATGGCTGGAAAGGTCATAGATCTTAGAGAAAATGCCTAGACACACACCTATGCAACTTCTTACTATGTCCAAAATATGGATCCTTATATTTACAGACAAGTATCCTAGTCACCACTCATCAACAAAGGTTCTTTTGCCCCAAATGGAGATATTACAGAGTTTCTCAAGTGGACACACACAGACATTGTCCGTGAATTGCCCAAGCCTAAGTGCACATCTACAATCCAACCTCTATAGCTAAGGTTCACAGAACTTAGAACGGAGGATACTATTGCACCTCTCATTTCTTATCCATGAAGCTTCCTCATGCAACAGATGACCAGAAACACAAAAGGGCACAAATGCTTGAAGTGTGGATCATAAGAGACTGCAGAATATGAGTCCGTTGATAGGACTCCTATAATAAGAGACTGCAGACTATGAGTCCGTAGATAGGACTCCTATAATAAGAGACTGCAGACTATGAGTCTGTAGATAGGACTCCTGTATTAGGCTCCACACACCCAGGGCTCAGGGATCATTGCACAAGAGGGCCTGGAAAGATTTTCAGAGTCAGGGAAGAGGTGCGTGGCCATATGGAAATAGAGTCCTACAGGCTCCTGGACCTTGGTCATAGAAACCCACAGCAATGGTGTCAGTACGCACAAGACCCATGCAAGCTCAAGCAGACAAAAACCCAGCATAGAACTGTGGAAATGGGCAGCAGGCCCAATCTTAACTAAAATATTATTGGTAGCTGATTACTGCTGGATGAGGAAGAACTGATCTTCTTAAACAGCAGGACTCCAGATAGTACACCTAGAGCCAAGCAGATGAACTTGCACTGAGGGATGTCTGAAGACAGTAACCTGACTCAGCAGGGCTTAACACAAACGACAGAGTGCATAAATTGGGGGGCTGGTACTATGGGAGGGAACCAATGGGGAAAGGGGTATAAAGGTGATTAAGATGCTCTAAATAAAATACACAAAAATTCAATTAAAAATTTACAAAAAAACACAAACAAACAAACAAACAAACAAACAAACAAACAAAAATCGTAACTTAAAATAAGAACTAGAAATGTGTGCTTATGTGTATATTTTTGTATGGATTGAGTATTGCATGGGATACTGTGGTGGTTTGAATGAGAATGTCCCCCATAGGTTCCAACTATTTGGACAACTTGTCCTCACTTGGGGGTTCTGCTTGGGGGATCTTAGAAGGTGTGGCCATGCGGCAGGAAGCTGTCACTGCGGTGGGCTTAAAGAGTCTAAAGTTTTATGGATCTCCCGTCACTCCCTGATTCCTGTGTGTGCTTGAAGATGTGAATGCTCTTCCAGGAGCCTCCCACCACCTCACCCTGCACCATGCCTCCCCCCATGCCCCCACCACTCCTCCCACCACCACACCCCTCCACCATACCTCCCCCCATGCCCCCCACCACGCCTCCCACCACCACACCCCTCCACCATGCCTTCCCCCCCTTTGCCTCCCCACGCCTCCCACCACCCACACCCCTGCACCATGCCTCCCCCCATGCCCCCACCACTCCTCCCCCCACTACTCCTCCCTCCCACTCCTCCCTCCCACTCCTCCCTCCACCACCACTCCTCCTCCCCCCTCCCTCCACCACACCTACCACCATTATGCCTCCCCAGCATGAGGGACTCTAATCCTTCTGAAACTGAACAACTAAATAAACTCATCCTTCTACAAGTTGCTTTGGTCAGTGTTTCTATCATGGCAACAAAAAAGTAATTAATAGAGGTATATTTGGGGAGACATTCTTTTTCTTCATGGAAGTGATACTATTGCATTTATGTGTGTATATACATATGTGAGTGTGTATGCATTAATGGGTTTTCATGTGTGTGAATATGCATATAAGCATGTCCCAGTATGCATGTGGGGGGTCACAAGACAAGCTTGGGTTTTGGTCCGGACTCCTACCTTGTTTGAGACAAGATTTCACATGGTCTTTGCCACTGTGTATGCCAGGCTAGGGGCCACAACATCCCAGTGTTCGCTCTCTACCTCCAATCTTGCAGTAAGACTATTGCTACTATAGATGTGTACTATTGTCTTTGGTGCTTCCTAGGATCTGAACTCAGACTTTCCTTGTGCACCAAGCACTACCCAGTGAACCACCTCTGAAGCCCCTTCGTTCTTCTTTTTTCCTTCTCTCTGGGGGGTGGGGCAGCCCAGAAATCCAGCACAAGGCCACTCCCATGCTGGGTAAATGTTCTACTGAGGTACATCCCTAGTCCTGACAAAATATTCAATCAAGAGCACATCCATTCATCAAATAGTCGGCTTATGTCTTATTTTTTGAACAAGTATAAGTAATTCAAAGCAAATTATGTTGAAATAAAATTGGATTTTACCAGCAAGAAGAATAATATCTATAAAAGATCCTTTTTAAAAAGTCATCCAAAGGGAAATTATGCAAAACGCCATTACTGGTAAAGGTCTTTCTTATGAGAGAAATACACAGTCCTTGGGTGTGGTTTATTTGAAAGAGGCCAGGCTCATTTGCATTTACATTCTGTGTATTAAGTAGGAAATCAGCCTTACTAACTGAGCATGTCACCGACACATGCATATTTATTTCCATTTGTATATTTATGTATTCATTAAGTGTGATAAAACTAATGATGATAATATAAGTGAATATTATGCACCATCAGAGCTCTCTGTGCATCGATGCTTTCTTGTATTCTTCACAGTGGTAAGACAATGCTAGAATCCTAATATCATCATGGAAAAACAATATTGGTGCTTTGACGCTTGCTTGAATCAGGCACTAAAGGAACAACAGTCACAATGATAGACAATCTTAATGCTTTTAGTTTTGTATCAGGACTTAATCAAACTCACTTAAAAGGATGTGGTCACAGAGAGAATTTGTGCAGATTTGGCCCAGTGGATAGAATTTGGTTTGCAATGATCACTCACACAAGATTGGGGAAGTACAAAGTGCTTAACAGGCGGGTTCATCTTCTTTCTGCCAAGTGTATTTTGGAGACCATCACCATATGGAGTGGAAAGGCATGCCTCAGTTCACTTAATTAAGTGACAACTGAGCTTATAATTTCTTTTCTGTTTCACTTAACTTTCTTTGTAGTGATTTGCTTTATATCACACATTTATTTGTAGAATTTTTAGTTTTCTTTTTTTTGAAAAGAGAGTCTTGTTACAGAGACTAGGCTCACTTGGAACTTACTGTTTAGAGCAGGCTCAGCACTAACAGACCCCCCCACACACCTATGTCACATATCTAAAAGATTTATAAAGACTAGGAGGGTAAATTAGAGATAGAATACTTACAAGGTCCTGGATTCCTTACTCAGTTTCCTAAGATGGAGGGGAAGAAGGGAGGGAGGAAGAGAGGGACTTTAAATATCAGATCAGTACATCTTAATCATTGCTGGTTGCTGTGTCACAAATTACCTTCAAAACATTGCTTTTTTTATGTGTATGAGTGTACTGTCTGCACATAGGTTGGTGCACCTGTGTAATGCAATGCCGCAGAGGTCAGAAGAAGGCGTCGATTCCCCTGGAACTGGAGCTAAAGACAGTTCTTAGCTAATATGTGGGTGCTGGGAATTGAACCTAGGTCCTCTGCAAGAGCAATTGGTGCTCTTAACTGCTGAGCCATCTCTCCAGCCCCAAAATGTATTGCTTTGTTAAAGAAACACTGTTTATGGTTTCACCAATTCTTCTCTTATTATTTTGTTTTGCTGGTCTCATGTAGCCCAAGCTAGCTTAGAATTCACTATCCAACTGAGAGTCACCTTGAACTAATCTTTCCACTGCTGTCTCCCAAGAGCTGGAATTACAGGCATGAACCACAATACTGCCTGGTTTCACAATTGCTATTGACCAGAAATTCAGGTAGATCATAGCAGATCCTCTGCCACATGCAAGATATCTCATAAGGTTGAAGGTCAGTTGGGTCTAGGGCTTTATAATGCTTGCCCAGGGGAGGAACTGTGTTCAAGTTTCGCAAAAATGCACATCTGCGATTACCAGTGGGATTTAGCACCTTACTAACTGTTGGACAGGAGCCTCCCTTAGGGCTTGCTGCACTGGAGGTCATCTGAAAACACGGCAGAGACTTCATCAGTGTGAGAAATAAGAGGGTTAGCAAAGGAACACTGAGGTGGAGGTCAAGGTCCCTTGAACCTGATATGAACAGTGAGCCATTTTGGTCTTTGCAGCTCTGTTTGTTGGAAGCTAATCCCTTGGTGCAGCCCACATTCTGGGAGAAAGGATTAGACGAGAATGTGAGTACTATTCAACATGGATCGCTGGTTGACATTTCAAAAGTTATCACAAGTAGTAATGCTATGAGAGTTTAATGATGAAAAAGATATGAGATGTCAGTTACATGAAGTTTCTCACAGTACCTTGTGGGGTTTTGAACATGCTACTTGCATCATTAATTGCTAAGTGTGCAGGGAATGCAAGATGTAATGCTTCTAAATCCTTAATGTAGAGTGAACCGTTCTTGTGTTAAAATTATCTCTTAATCATTGGAGAACTGCTGTCGCATGTCTTCTCTTGATACATGAAGTTCCTGTGGACTGGACAGTGCCTTGTTGTTGGCTAAAAACACTAAAGTTAGCTAAAGTCTCCTATAGTTTGGAGGGTCCACTCTTCTAGACGCTGCAAGATGTGTTTACAGCATCAGCAGTATAACTTCTACTAAAGCATCTTCTATATAAGCTGCTGACAGAATCAGCTCTACAGTGGAAGAGGGTGTTCAGTTCACCCCCACTTCTGCCTTTGAGGATGGCAAAAGACACTGGCAAGTTCTGTCACTTCTCCTTGCATGCCCTATGGGAGCTGAAATGTTACCAGTATTTACTCTGGAAACTGTGCAACCGTCACTCTTGACTCTGAAACCATCTCCAAGGCCCTCTGGAATGCCTTGTCGCCATGTTTTTCTCTTTTGTTCCTGTCTCTCATTTAAAAACTGAAGTGTAGGCTTGGAGTATATAGCCCAGTGGTACAGCACTGGCCTAGTATTTAGCATATGCAGGTCCTGAGTTCAAACTCTAGCACTACCAAAAATAGAAGTAGTAATGTCTATAAAGTACACTGTGACAGCTAACATTGGAAGGGCTATGCTGCTATTAAAATTCTCATTTGGGTATTTAATGGTCCACATCCTTGTCCTTCCTAAACAGAGATCATGGCCTTCATTTCATGGACCACGCCAGGATTATTATCCAGGAGAGCAGAAAACAGTGTTGTTTGTGCTTCTGCAGCAGGTTTTGGGGTGAGCAGATCATCCTGAGAGATAGGCTTAAACAGGGTTATTGTTCTCTTATATTTAAATATCTTAGCTCATTAAAGTGTGCTTGAGTATTTTAACCTGAGAAATATTCATTTCATCTCTTCCTGACACTTGTGGAAATTAATTTTCATGTCTCCAGTCAGAGGGGCAGGGGTAGGAGAGGTTTAGATATTTTGTTCTGTGAATTCAGGTCTGCTTCTTTGTAGTTCTTGTGAATTTAGTTGTCTACTTCTCTGCATGGATGTTTTGTCTCTCTGTATACCCACGCCTCTTACTTTCCACTTCCCGCATTGGTAGTGGATGCTCATTCCTAAAAAACACAGCCACCAAAGAAAGAGTGCATCTCATAAACCAAGTCAGCAGAAATGGACAAAATGGCATTTCTTTAATAATGTTATTTATTTATTTATTTATTTATTATTGCTGGAATGTATGTGTATGATGTGTATGATTGTGACCCACATGTGCTGCAGACTGCATATGGAGGTCAGAGGACAACTTTCCAAAGGCAGTTATCCTCTTCCACAGATGGCTTTGGGAATTGAACTCGGGTCTTGCATGTCAGGTGTCTTTATGTACTGGGCTGTCCCACCAGACCCAAAATCGTGTTGTTTCTGACTGTCCTGTTACCTTGGCACTAATACCCTATTGGCTGAAGAACCTTTAACGTTGGACAAGATATTAAAAATTGTGGCGAAAGATGGTGCAAGGTCCAGCTGCTTTTTGCAGAGTTCCTCATTCATTAATGACTTTTTGAAGGTTAGCAGATGTTTCGATTTGCTCATTTTGGTTCAGAGCCCACTCTGCGATTGGTATTGTGGTCCATGTGTTTCTACATAATGTATATCGCATATGGTCTGATACAATAGGAAAAGAGAGAAAGTTCTAACAATAACGCCGGCTCCCTGGCAGCATCCAGTGTGCCTGGAGCTCGTGGTGACTTCAGCATTATCAGAATATGGATGGCATTACATCTGTTATGTCTGAAAAGTGCTGGGCAAAGCTGCTAATTTATAATGCAGGAGGAAGGAGGTAAAGAAAGATGGGCAATGAAAAATAGCACACAGTAGGAGAGAGTCAACTAAACGGGAATTTGTTAAGTTTTATTCACACACTTAACAAAGTGCTGTCACAGGTTTCTGGTTTGCTTTATAAATCAGCCGTGTTTGTTGTTCATCTGTGGAAACAAGACAGCTCTAAATAGGCCCTTTCCTTTTTTGTATAAAATGTTTTTGTTGTTGTTTCTAAGGGTTATATGCTGTGGGACGAATGCACTGATGGAGTGAAACGAGGCCTCTGGCTGTTGGAGAACTTAGGATAAAGTACAACAGAAGGCAGGGAAGGAATAAGTAGCAGCAGTCACCACTCAGGGAGGAAGAGCAAAGGAAAGCAGGGCAGATGGTGGGAGCCACACGGAGAACGTGCTGAGCGCCATGACAGTTGCCTTTCAGTCTTCAGAACCTTGAGTGCTGTGTCTTCAGAAGTGTGAGCAACTACAACATCGTCTGTCCCTTGTACTCATTGGTATCCCTTTAGCCCCATCCAACTACCAATGTATGTTTCATTAAGTCCTATGTTTTCATTGGTATTATATAGTACACGAATAATACCCTCAGCTGGAAAGATTGTGCTTCTTAACAGTAAGATGACAAGAGTTTACAAATGTTTAGACATCGCCTTAAGGACAGAGAATTTAAATCAGCTTATAGAATTCATAGCAGGCAGAAACTTAATATCTATGGAGATCTTTATTAGGATTCCTGCAGATAACAAACTCTGGATACTCAGGTACCTTACATTAAATAGAATCCTGTTTGCTTGCAGTCTATGTAAATTATCCAGTTGCTTTGACTCATCTCTACAAGACTTATCTGACACGATGCAAATAAGTAATTGTTGTATTGCATTGTTTAGGGAATAGTGACATGCAAAAAAGTCTATGTGTTCCATACAAACAGAACTTTAAGGATATTTTCAATGGGCCTGGAGAGATGGCCCAGCAGTTAAGAACAAGTACTGCTCTTGCAGAGGACACAAGTTCAGTTCTCATGTTTGGTGGTTCCATCCATGGCAACTGCTTTCACAAGCACATACCCACAGATAAGCACACACACACACACACACACACACACACACACACACATGCACACATACACACAGATAGACACACACACACACTCACACATACAATATCTTTTTAAAGATTATACTTATATTCTTCTTGGTTTATTGATTATGGGTGAAGAACACAAGCAATGCAGCTGGCTGTCTCTACACTACCTTGGGAGCATGCCTGCCCCCATCCCGTTCTTTGTTCTTCTTTAGCTGCTCTCTGAAGACTGAAGTACATTTCTTTTTTCAGAGCCAGCAAGAACATTTTTGTTTGCTTTTTGGTACTGACTAAACTTTGGTAAGTGGAACACAATGATGTCAAAATTCTTGCAAGAAAGAAAACTTACAATATAAAGTTTTGTTTTGGTTTTGGTTATATATTTTTAAAATCTCTATAGCTAGGTATCCTGGGATATCTCTACAGTCCTAGCACATCAGAGGCTGAGGCAAAAGGATGATGTATCTCTGGTCAGCCAGGCCAGCCTGGGCTACATGGCAAGACCCTGTCTGAAAACCACAATAATAATAACAAAAATCTCTGGCCACTCCTTAACAATATTTTAAGATCTGATGTTGCAGGACACTTTCAGCCAATGGAACTGTGTAAGTTTCCTGTTGTTGACAGGTCTTCACACTCTTGTCTACACCACCTGTCTCATGGCCCCTCTTCTCTCATCAATGCTAGTGGGACCAAAGCAAGCTTTGGCATCTCTCTTGTTCTTTGTTGATAGGAAAAGTCCCCTCCTTTTAAGGACTTGGGTTTTAGCTTGGGCCCACCAGAATAAAACAAGTAACCTCATCATCTCAAAGCCCCAACCTTCTTTGTATCTGCAAAGCTATTTTCAGTTCACAAGCTGATTTATGAGTAGCCAGAGATTTGTCTGCAGATCTCTTCTAGACAGCACCTGTCATAGGCACTAACTAGAACATCGTATCTGACTTAATTTATCCACCACCTAAATTTATAGCACTACAAAGATCTGGTCAGATATTTCTACCAGGAACAGTTGGTGATTGTGCTTTGTAACCAGTTGTAGTCAGTGGGCTGGTCAGTTTCCATTTCCAAATGCTAGCTGAACTAGACATAGGAAGTCTGAGTCATAACTTTGATTCTTTTCTGGTACTTAAATAATCTGGTACCTTCAAGTCCCAACAGGGTCCTCAGATTTTGCCAGCCATCAAGACTTTCCTTTTATAACCAAAGTACTGTGTCCTAAGAGAACTTCAAAAGCAAATCTCCCAATATTTTCATAAAGGACCAAATCAGGGCTCAAGAAAGGAAAATAAATTAGGAAAGATTATGTACAACCTAGAGCTATAGACTCTCAGGCACAAATGTTCATAGTTCCATTTCAGAATACCAGACTAGAGGGGAACAGTTACCGAAGGAGATAGAAACAGTAACTTATGTGACCTAAAATGTAAGTTGTTCTGCTGACCCATGTAAAATGTACTGTAATGATGGACATAGGGGCACATGCCTTTAATCCCAGCAGAGACAGGTGAATCTCTTTGAGTTCCAGGCCAGTCCTAGCTACATAGTAAGGTCCAGGCCAGCCAGTGTTGTCTATATGTTCTGTTATATTGACTACAGGAAAGTTATAAACACAGTTTCTTGGGAACTTCCACAAGTAAAATATTTTCTTTCATAGTCACATTTTACACTGTTCAAAGGTTAAGTCAGATAGCATTTTCCTGGCCTACATTGCCAGGAGATGCACACTCCAGTTTTTTCCTTATCTGAGAACATTCACACATGGCTATTATTTTTCAAGAGAAGATAAAACCATAAAAAGTGAACCACAGATTATATGCAACCAGCTTACGAAGAAGTAAACTCTGCTAGGATTGTGTTCATATATGCTATCGATACTCCAATAAATACCAGCATAGATTAGATCCTCCATGCCTCATTGGCTCAGTATATAGATACACTAGCTTTCATCCCTCCACAAGCATTTATCCAGTACTTATTGTAGCACAGAACTGAAGCTGAGGACAGATGAGCTATGGTCTCTGAAAATCCTGTTAAGGAACTAAGTTCAATTTGGATGAGGAAGTGATTCTCACATCTTCCAATTCAATGCCCCTCTTTCTACCCTCCTCCCCCTTTTCCTCACTCTTCATTGATCTCAAGTGAGAAAACCTCTTTACATTTAAAAGTTGGGAATGTAGCACAATATGCTAGTTGGAGAAACTTGGAAATATGAAAAGTAACAAAATATTTTTGAGCAGTAAAAGAATGCTTTCCTAATTGTCTTATATGTAGCAGTAGGACTCACCACCTATATATTTAAATACTCCAGTGGGGTGACTAGACAGAGACTCCAATTGGAGTATTTTAGGTACAGGTAACATGCAGTTTAGTTTATTGAGAACACTCAGAGTTTGGAGTGTATCTCAATATAAGCAGAGAAGTACATCTTTTACTTCTCTAGAGATAAAAATAAAGTCAAGAAGAAAGCCTGATTAATTGGCTACTCAAGTCCCCTTTCTAGGGGAATATCATTCAGTGATAAAGCACTTACTGAGCACATATGAAGCGTTGGATTGAAGCCAGCACTGAAGAAACAGACAAAGAGCGAACTTTCTAGAAAGAACAATTCTTTCAGAGCACTGGAGAAGTGTATTGTGAATCAAAATAATCATCGAAAACGTGGGCTTTCTTTTTCTCTCATTTTATCTCTGGGATCTATAGTTGGGAATATTCGTTAATTCAGGTTATCTTAGGCTTTGAAAGGAACAATCTCATTCTCAACAGATGAGATTACTTCCTCTTATTAGTATATACAGATTAGACATGTTAAATAACAGCCAAGGGCATCTGACTCTGGCAAGACTGAAGTCACAAGGGAGAGCTCTACCCTTCTAACTCCAGGTCTTCTATCTTCCTCAAACTTGGCTGTGTCAAGCCTCAGCATTGTCTACTACCTGTGTTTAGGAGGAATGCCCATCTTCCGTTTTTGCTTCTTTTCCCTTTTATTGTTTACTCCTCTTTTGTTCATTAATGTAAATAACTTTTAACATGAGCTCATATATAGAACTTTACTAATACTAACCCTTTTATTGGCTATTTATAGAGACAGGACTTTCAGCTGGATGGGCTGCCCCATGGGAGGTCACAGCCTTCTTGTTCTGTGTTCTTAGAAAACTCACTCAGCTTTTCTAGGCCTTGACTTTGCCCATTAATGAAATGGCAGAAATAAGTTCTTATCATCTGTAATGTTCCTTCTGGCTCTGAGGTTGGTAGAAGGCTATTTTCCTTTCCCTCCCCCAGCTCTTTGGCATTTGCTTTTCCCAAAGCCAGCTGTTAATCGTTAAAAATAAAGATTGTACTCCAAGTAATGTCTGGCTGTGAGGACAGAATCTGAATGTTTTCATACAGACCTCTAAATCAATCTTGCAGAACAAAACATAAGAGGGTAGGGGCTTTAATTATACTATACTTGAAACAATGGATTTCCATTAAAATTGTATTTTTCTACACCTCTGGAAAATTACATTGTAGATGAGATAAATACAGCCTTGTATTTAAATTAAGGTTATCTTTAGGCTGCTAATCTCATTTGTTGTTTAGCAATTTTAATTCAAATCAAGGCTGTGTAATTAGTGCCTTCAGCCAACTGCCATTCCTCACTGCTTTGTAGCTGTATTTAATGCTGTTAAGACAAGGCTACTCAAGTGGAAAGTGTAAGCCAACATACTAAATTATTAAAGGTAATGTACATCTATGGAGACTCCTCATGCATGCTGATGCTTCTGATAAAAAGCCCGTGTACCATCATGCCCAGTGAATATTGCCAGGACGGATGGCCAGTGGGCTATCGCTATTTTTAAACAGTGAGAAATTAGTGAGATTTTATTCTTACAGCAAACATCCTAAGGGGCAGTGCCTGAAGATAACTTCAATTTGAAACAAGTTGAGCATAATTTAAGTTAAAATGACATGGTAAATGGATGTGATTATTTTCTTTCTGTCCTTGACTAAAGTCTACAGGTATGTGTCTGTGTAGAAGGACAATGGTAAGTGGGTGGTGGCCTGAACATCTAAATATCTTTGTTATCTCTTAAAAACATTAATGTGTCAGGGAAATGGTTCAGCAGTTAAGAACACCAGTGTTTGGCTCCTAGCTCTGATGTAGGGCAGCTCACACATGCCTAGGACTGGCTCCGGGGAGCTGAGGGCCTTGTCTGGCTTCCTCAGGCACCTGCATGCACTTGTGCACACTCACACACAGACACACATATGCACATCAATTAAAAACAGGATTTTTATAGTCTGCAGATGGTAAAAACATTATGAAATTCACAAATCAAAGGTGTTTTTTATTTGAAATGACTTGCCTTTATTTATCTCTCCACCCATTCATATTTTTTGACTGTGGTATGATTTTGCTATTCTATACTTTTCTGAACCCTTTTCTGTCCACAAACTCATTGGCCATGCAGGCTTTGTCAATGGCATTGTAGAGATGGCTATCCTAAATCTGTTTTCATATTTTATGTATAACAAGTCAGTGTTCTGTCCATATTCAACAGAGCAGACAATCTTTTTTTTTTAATCTGTACAAGCAAAATGTGTGTTAATATATACTTCCAATAAGTATTAATTATATATGTTCATAACATTAACATATATTTGGGATGGTTTTATTTTTGGTCTTTTTGAGACAGGGTCTCCCTGTAGCCCCAGCTGTCCTGGAACTCACTCTGTAGACCAGGCTCTCCTTGAACTCACAAAGATCCTCCTGCCTCTGCCTCCCAAGTGCTAGGATTAAAGGCGTGCACCACCACACCAGGCTTTTAACATATATTTGTAATAGATAACTGTGTTCCATGTCTCTGTGCACATGTATGCAGATATATGAGTGAGTGTTATACTTTAGAGTCCTGCTTTGAAGAAGAGGCTATATCCAAATTCAAATGTAAGCACTTTTCTCTTTCTGGTTCCTACTATTGGCTTTAATGAAGAAAATTAGTATTTCAGTGTTCTTTGTATTTTTGAATTCCTTGAGAATAAAGGCTTTGTCTGGTTTTCTTTCTCCTCAGCCACTAGAAAACCTTTACTTGAAGCTTTTCAGTATCGGGTGAACTGAGTTTTATTAGTGGTTGAAAATATCATTCTAATATATGAATGTTCTTCCAGTTGTATGGTCCATCTATTGAAGTCATTGCTTCTGCTTTTTCCCCATTCCATTATGAATATAAGCATATTTACAGACAAATTTGTTGCCTATTTGGGGAAAAATGTACCATTCTGGGGAAATATTAGTATTGTAAATTTGGCTTGCACATTCCAGGAAGAAAGAAATCAAACAGCACATAGAACATATTCATACAATATTTTGGTTTGTGATTATTGATCTAACAAATTTGAAAGGTAAACTAAATGATTCCATTTGAGCAAGAATAGAATTTTAAAAATCAACTTAGAGTTTGCAACATATTTCTTCTGATTGACCCTGAATCCCTTGTAGAAATTAACAGATATAATGGACCATCCAAACTCATGGTGGAAATCCAAAACCTCTGTTAGAATTGGAAGAACATGATTTTGTAGAATATAAAAAATACACGGTGTATAAAGATAACTTATTTGCTTGTGCAAAGAAGCCAACAGACCAAGGAGGAAAACTGTGTTTTTCTCCAATACTCATGGAACAGTGTGAAAGATATTGATCATTTTTTGCAATTGGCATAGAAGTCATGTTGCACTGAAACCACAGTTTGCAAATGAACTGTGTCCTGAGAAAGTACATTTATATTGTGATAAAATGTTAATTTAAAATTCTGTTCTACTGAGTAGTAGTAAGTAAATATTTTGTGTATGTGACAGAATAAGAGATGATATATTTAAACATCTCATTTTAACATACCTTAGTTATTCTGGTAATGAGTATAATTGTGAATCTTCCTAATTGGGAGGCTATTAAAAACATGCTTTCAGAGTAAATTTATAGAAGCAAACAAATCTTCTTTTGTTGTTGGGTTTTCTAGTTTACTGAGGTTAGGATCTCATAGTTGTCAATGTCTAAGTCTAATGTCATTTCTATTTACAGGATTTTCAGTGGGTCCCAATCATTATTTCAGACAGTTTGGTAGGTTTCACTCATGTTATTTCTTCTGATGACCATGCTATACCTTGTATTCAGTCACAGAAATTTGCATATTACAGCAGAAGCCCTGTCATACTCTCTTTTTTAGAAAATGGATCCCCCTTCAGCTACTACCTGTGCCATCTTGGCACTGCCAGTTTTCCAACAACCCTAGTATCTTTGATTTTAAATTTTATTGACTAATTTTGAGCTTCCTGCTGGGCATTTTCACTCTCCTCCTGGAACAGCCAGTGGTCGTTCTTTCTGGGCTATCCTGGCTGGCTAAGTCACTATCTCTCTGAAGGACAACAACGTCACTGGCTTCTTCTTTTGCTACCCATGCCAACACAGTCTCCAGTTTCCAGAAGTTCATTATAAAAAGGAAATTGGATTATGTCGCATTCTTACCCAAAAGCCTTCCTGTGGCTTCCCAGTTCTTTAACATGATTCATTAAGATCCTGAACAACCTCCCAAACCATTTTCTCTCTTACTGACCGTGCCCAGTACTCAAATGCACTGGCTCTTTTCTTGTTCCATATCCTGTGCATACATTATTTCCCATGGCTGATACCCTCTCCTTTCTAAGCTTCAGCCACTAATTCCTACATATTTTTCAGGTCTCTGTGTATATGTTATTCCATTGAATACACTGTTGTTCCCTCACTGAGGTCTCTGTTTCAAGAAATCATCACAATTTGTAATTAACTATTTATTTATATGTGTCTGAGTTAATGATTGCTTAAATTAAAGGGTCAGTAACCACAGGGTTATGTCCACTTTCTTCTCTACTAAATACTCAAATCTTACAAACTGCCTATCCTGTAGAGTAGACTATGTGTTTAAATTATTAGATGAAGGTATAGAGAGACAGTTTAGTGAGCACTGGATTTTCTTGCAGAAGACCATAACCCCAGCTCCTACAAGGCAGCTAATAACAGTTCATAACTCCAGGGGATGATTCAACACCTTCTTCTGTCCTTCATATAGGCACTGCATTTAACCACATGCAGGCAAACACTCATCTATATAAAAATAAAAATAACTCAATCAAATAATTTTAAGACTAGATGAATGGATTATCTATTGGGGTAAAATGCATTCTGTCTTTCATCTCCTAACCACAATATTTATTTATTTATTTATTTATTTATTTATTTATTTATTTAATTTATTTTTTATGTGTACAAATATACTGTTTGAATGTAGGTTTGTGCACCCATGTCATGCAGTGCTGCAGAGGTCAGAAGAGGTGTCGGATTCCCCTGGAACTGGAGTTAAAGACAGTTCTCAGCTGCCATGTGGGTGCTTGGGATCAAACATGGGTCCTATGCAAGAGCAGTCAGTGCTCTTAACTGCTAGGCCATCTCTCCAGCCCCACAATCATCATACAGTCAATTTTATTCAAATCAATCAGATCAACATGCATTACCTTGAATTCTCACACCTTAATATAAGGCAGATATAGTGATTCTTGTCTTAAAATCAAGAGTGGATGGACTATAATGTATAGTGATTTGCTCTAAGCCACACAACCAGTCATGATGAAGCCTGAACTCTGCTCTGAGCCTATATGCCCAAACCTCTGATATCTTTCAGAAAAGTCACCTTCTACTGCCCAAACTTCTCCACCCTGTCAACAGATGTTGGCTATGAAAGTGTCACCAAATGTCAGCCTGCCCCTTGTTCTGAGTCATGTGAGCTCAGCTACAGGCTTTTATTCCAACATAGAATTGTCTCATTGTAAGAAAATATGTCAAAATAACTCTTCAGTCATAACCTGGGGTATAAGCTATATTTTTGTTAGTCTAAACATACATTACAATTATTTATTTGTGAAGAACCTGTAACTCTCCTATTTGGAAGTACCAACTATATAAATTATTTGGCATAGGACCCAAGGGAGAACTATTGCAACCTATACATGTGAATCATTTCATAGCTTGTCTACCTCTGACACATATCCTGCCAAGTGAATATTTCTGACTAGGATGATAATCATTCTGAAATACTGGCAAGATTTAGAGTATGAAAAAAATATTTACTAAAGGGCTGATTGATACTTTGTAAGTTTGATGTTTGATGTTAGCACTGTTCATGCACATGATCAAGCTGATTAGAAAAAACAGAATTGTGTTCATGGCTGTCTGTTGAATGAAGGAGCAAAAGGTCCCAAAGGACCAAAGCATAAAAAATTGAGAGGATTCCTATATTGAACTTCATCCACCCAGGTTCAGGGACCCTTGCAGAAGATGGGGGTGGAAAAAATATAAAAGCCAGGGGACGTCGTGGTGCATGCTTATAATCTATGGAAACAGAGCCTTACAGGTTCCTGGGGTCTTGCTCATATGAACCTAGAGCAATTGTGTAAGCATAAACAAGACCCATGCAAACTCAAGCAAACAAAATCCCAGCATAGAACTATGGAAATAGACAGCAGACCCCAGGCTTAGCCAAAGAACTATTTGCAGCAGTTTACTGCTGGGTGACTAAGAGCTGATCTTAAGGAGAGGTACTCTAGACAGGCTGACTACACATTGCACTGAGGGATATCTGTGGACACTGTCTTGACTCAGTAGGCTTTAACATAAATGACAGAATGCATGGGATCCAGTAGGAGGCTATGGGAGAGTGCCGATGAAGAAAATATACAAAATGATTAAGACTTTCTGTATGAAATATACAAAAATTTAATAAAAAATTTACAAAATAGAAAGAAAAACAACAAACTGGAGTAGAGGAAAAACTGAGGGAGAATCACCATTGTTAACATTCAAGTATGATGCTGGAGCCTCTACAGCACCCCAGGAAGTTAGCTCGCTGCTTACGTCATGACTGTCTTCTACTTATACCCTTGTTTGAGGACTTTAGGCTTTCAGATTTACAGGAACATGGAGACTAAAGGGGCTTGCTTTCAGACTGATTAAATTCTGAACAATAATGTCCACTCGAAGGTGAAAGAAATTAGCATCATTGAGGCTAAATTAGTAAAATGAGTAAAAGCCAAGCACTGATCAAATATAGAGTATTATTAAGAAGAGAAGCTGTGGGGCTGGAGAAATGGCTCAGCGGTTAAGAGTGCAGACTGCTCTTGCAGAGGACCTGGGTTTGATTCCAGTTCCAGGGGAATCCGACGCCCTCTTCTGACCTCTGTGCATTGCATGACACGGGCACACCAACCTACATGCAGACAGTACACTCATAAAAAAAGAAGAGAAGCTGTATTTGTGGGAGAGATCTAAACTATCCCATTAAACCGTAGCACTCGCCTCTTTCTTTATGAGATTGCTTCTTATTCTTACCCTTTTTAACATTTTGCTTTTCAGTTTTCAATGTGACAGACTGTTTTTAACCAATCAAATTAGAATCAAATTTGCAAGTGAAATGCCACAATATAGAGCAATATATTCTCTCCTGAAGTTGAAATATGAAATGTCTCTTTGCCGAAGTCACTAATTTTATGACCCCATCCCAAAGTGCTTGGAACAGGATTTATGATAACTTTATCCATGAGGCTTATTGCCCGCCTGTGATGTCATTGCTCATTATTATGTTTGCTGATTTATTTCTAATATGCTCAACATCACTTTGTTTCATCTCTTTCCTTCAGTGGGTGGCTGTGTCCCTTAGAACTTCATACTTCACAGGAATAGTGCTAAACTCTTCAATTTGGAAAAGTCAAGGCAGTCACTGCTGCGGTTTTAACTGGCAGTTCTAGCTGTTTGGTTAGCAACTTGAAGAGATGACCCTTAGTTAAAACTAAGATAATTTTAAGGCACACCATGATGTTTTGTGTGCCATGGAATCTCTGTTTGAACCTAACTACAATTTCTAAGCTCATCTCTGACTTCGGTATTTCAATCAAATAATAACAATTACCTATTATAAGCCTGTAATTATATACAGATTTTTTCCCAGAATAAGAAACATATCTGCAGTTACTGCATATGAAAGCCATAGTGAAAGGATAGGAAGGCCACTTCAGAAAGGAAAGACATATGAAACTATCTGAAGAATTCCAGATGGTATTATTAAATCTGGTCAAATTGAACTTGTTTAGACTGGTCCATCCTAGGACAACTTCTTGTTGCTGATGGAGAGAATTAAGGGATATTGAATGTGATTAGATGTTGTCCCACAGGACAGGCACATTGTCAGGAGGTAGGGCTATTACCCCCCAACCTACTTAGAAAAAATATTACCAAGGTGAGTTGAGGAACTGAGATCTCTGAGCAGGTCCTTGTCCCTCTGTCCCATAGTTCCACCAGGAACTCACACATCTCACCTGGCATTTTGGGGCTAAGGTTTAATATTTCAACCTAATGTTTCTCTCAAGCACTTAAGGAAATAAGCTTTATTATTTCTGAATTTCCATGGATACATGCAGAAAATTAACTTCCTTAAATGCTTAAAGACATTTTCAACATTTTAAGCAACTTGACAGTCAGTTCTCTACTTCAGACTACCAACTGTTTTAAAATTTTAAAAATTCATTTATCTTATACGTATGAGTGTTTTGACTGATGTATGTAAGTGCATCCATTCTGTACAATGCTTGCAGAGGCCCAAAGGAGACATCAGATCACCTGGAATTGGAGTGAAGGATGGTAGTGAGCCACCATGTGAGTGCTGGGACCCAAACCCAGGCCCTCTACAAGTACAGCCAGTGCTCTTAACCACTGAGTCATGTCTCCATGACTGGTTTTATATATAAGAATTTCCAGAATAAAAATTAATAAAAATTAATCAGCAGCACTTTTCAGTTTTTTTCCTTTAAAAGAAGAAAGACCATTAACATTTATTAATCTGCCTTATAACAAACAATGTATCAGTGTATTTTATATACCATATCTCTCAAGTCATCTCTATTATTCTTTTTGTACAGAGGGGAAACACATTCTAAGTGTTACATGACAAATGATGTAAGTGTTTAAGACTCAAGAGGTAGTGGAGTTCTTTAATTCTATGCTGTGTTGCATGATTGAAATCTGTAGTTCACAGTAAATCATCGGACTTAAATCCATCTTTTATTTTTTTATTTTTTTTTTGGTCTTTTTGTATGCACACATGTGTGCCATGTGAACAATCCATGGATATAGTGAACCAACATGATAGTTTTCCTGTAGCTTTACCCTGTATTCCTTTGGATGGGAGCCATCATACTGGACTGGAAGAAACAAAGAATAGAATCCCAACAGAAGACTTTTCTGTTCAAAACATGGGCTGAACAGCATTTGCATTGAAGAATATTTTGTCACATTGTACAAGATCCATCAGATCTCTCTTGATAGAGCATTTCAGCAAACATGCCAAGCTCCATCGTATCTCAGAATGTGCAGGAACGATGTAGTTAAGGTATGTTCATTCTCCACTTGAGCTTCTTTCAGAGATGTTTTTGCTGAGTCGTTATTTTCGTAATTGCCCAATTTTCTTTACTCTGTTAAACACTAATTAAAGAAGAAGCCCAGGACTGCCACTTTTAGGAGACAACATTAATCTCCTGCTCTCTGTATATTTTAATGGGGCTAATTTATCCCTATTATCTCCTCTCTTCAGCACCCCACCTGGCAAGGCAAGGTAAACATTAGCATCCCCTTCCCCCTTCTCATCCTCACGCTGCTTGTCCTTGTCCGTATCCCTCTCTCCTCCAAGCATCCCTGGGCCATTCCTAGTTTTGTTTATATCTACTGTTTGCTCTAAGGAGGATATCCAGGGTCCTGGAAGTGTCTTCTCTTCTCCTGCTTCCTCCCCTACTGCAATGGCTCAGTCCTGCTTTCTGCTTCCTACCATCAAGTCTCTCCATGCCTTTGGCTAGCTGATGGATCATTGATCACTTAACATGTACCCTGAAATAGGGCCCCAATTCTTAAAGGCATTGATCTTGGTCTTGAAGAAGGCAATAGTCTGCAAGGGGAGGTTCTCCTAAATAGGGAAGAGCAAGCAAATATGGTACAGACAAACACAGAGAATGGTGTCAGAGAAACATGGAAGAAGAGCTCCCACTCTAGGCTAGGGAGCAGGGAAGTCTTCCTCTGTGTGTCTCATATTTCCAATGAATGGGCCTTCTGACAGGTAGACAAATGGGTTGAATCTCAGAGTTTGTTTTTATCAATAGAAAACTTCATAGTCAATGATATTGAATTTCTTCACATCCCCATCCCACAACTCGGTACTATTCCCACTAAGAAAATGTTACAAGGTACTTTGAAATGTCCCTGTTAAAATACTATAGTAATTAAAATAGAGCTAAGCCCAACTAATTGAGCCAGATACAAACTCAGGAGTGAAGAACTCAGCTTCTAAGTCAGTAAATAAAGACCTGCCTGCACCACCAGAGCTGCTTGAATTGGGTTTTAAAGACTTCATAAAACCGCTCATAAAAACATATCACACCCAATAATGATATTTTTGGCTTTATAACATTCTGAACTATTAGATTAGAAAGAACTAAATCTAAAGGGTTTGAGAGTTCTTTGAAGAAGTGTTATCATTACCCTGGGGAGGGGAGGGGATGACTCCCTAACACTTGACTAATGAAAAAGAAAACACACAAATCTAATATGTATGGAAAATTAACAAATCATGTCTATGGAATGAAACTGACCCAGGGATTAAAAATAGCAGTAGATACTCAGAAATCTCAGTCTTTCTCACTGCTTCCCTTCTGTGCTAAAAAAGTACCATCTTCAGTGTTAATATCAGGCTGCAGTCAGCACAGAAATGTTTATTTAGGAGAACTTTATTTTAGAAGTTGAGGAAGCCTGGCCACTCATAATGGAAAAGTAGCTATGAAACCTGGACTAAATGAAGCATAATTCTCTTCTTAGCAGAGACAAAGTTCAACCTGCAAATAACAGCTTCTGTATAATGCTAGATTATGTTTAGTTTTGTTTGTTTACTTGCTTGCTTCTGTGAACTTATTATCTTTTCCAATTTCCCAGAAAGGCAAACCTTCACTACTGAGGCATTTCTAGATTTGTAACAACACAGAAGTCCAATCCAATGCATGTAAGTGTGTGTGTGTGCGTGTGTGTGTGTGTGTGTGTGTGTTACTTTCTTAAAATTGGATCCGTTTTTTACCCTTCTTTTTTAATATAATAAAATATTAATTTTTAATTTTATGCATATGAGTGTATTGCTTGCATGTATGCAAGTGCACATGAGTCCTGCAATGCCGTGCCAGTGGAGGTCAAAAGAGGGCATCGGATCCCCTGGAACTAGTGTTACAGATGGTTGTTAGCTTCCATTTGAGTGCTTGGAACTGAACCCAGCTCCTTTCCAAGAGCACCCAGTGCTCTTAACCACTGAGCCATCTCTGTAGCTCCACTTTTTGAAATTTTCTAAGAAACAAAAAATGATTAAAAAGTTCTGACACTGAATATAAAAAACAATTGGCACTAGGAGGTTTTTAATTGATTCACAGCAATGCATTTAAAACATAATTATAAGGTACTTTATGTAGATCAAGTGGTTTTCAATATAACCTTTCATGTTACAATGAATTATATTTTGTTCACCTTTCTTGTCATGGTAATCTGTTTTAAGTCTGTCCTTTCATACTTACCACAATAATCTGACTCACCCGTGCTCTTCCTCATAATTATCTCTTAGTCATACTGAAATCTATATGCTCACAGCATTGTAGAGTGTAGACAGGAAGATTCACAGTCGTGAAGAAAAGGGTGGATTCTTCAGGAGCTGTTTATTTTCAGAAAATGATCATGCATATGACCCTCATCTAAACATTATTTGTATATACACAAAGGGATATCTGATTTTGTATATAGCCTAATGATTTGGAGATGTTCACCACACAGAACTGAGAATTCAAAACCTGTTCAATACTGTGAAAAAAAAATATATATATATTTGATATTGCCTAATAACTCTAAGATCTCTTTCCATTTAAATGTTTGATGGTGCTTCCACAGAGACACAACAGAAGAGTAAAGCTGTACACAGTAAGGAGGGAAGAGATGCATAGATAAGGTGAGACTAGGGAACAGCATGTGACGGTTGCATAAGTGTTTTGTCCTCAGTTACTTGTGTATTGCTTCCATTTTGACCTTAGCTGACCCCCCCTTTAAATATTCCAACCTGAGTGGTCTTTTGAGTACTTTGAAAAGCCCATCACATTTCTATCTGAAATCATTCTAATTGATAGGCCAATTCCTTTTCTATTAATCACCAATGAACCATTCTTGCCTGGGCATTTCTAAACGCAGACTTTATTTTTTTCTTGGCCAACCTATTCAGAAGCTGGCATGAAGAACGTCTGAGGCCTCCCATTTATGGATCCGTAACACTACCTAATGAAGACTAAAAAGATGTGATGTTGGCCCCTGAAGGCTCCTGTGTTCTGCATTGGGGGGATGTCTCAGAATCTGATGTTACTCCATCACATGTGTTTAAACAGGATTGTTTTGTAATACACTTGGTTTCTGAGGCCCAGTTTCACCCCTTGTTAAGAAAAGAATAAGGGACTATCCTTAATGGCCTTGTAAAATGAATGAGGAAATATTTTAATGTATTTTAATCCACCAAAATACATAACAATTTCTTAAAGGGGGTTGTATGCTTTGTCAAGAGGAAGGGAGGGAAGTGTGGCAGGGGAAGATTTCCAGACAGAGTAAAGAATGTGATAATGATGGATAGCCACCCAGAAGCCAGCAGGGCCAGTGCCTTCCTTGCTAAGAAGTGGGATTTATGCTGAAGGTCAAGGGGAGATTAGATTTGAAGTGCTTTAAATACTGAATGAGTAGTAAGAGGTGAAAAGTTGCAGGCAGCCAAAGAAGGCTTCTTAGTCATACTCCACCCTGAGAAGGGGGGGGGGGTTGCCAGCATCAGAGCTGTGACCTTACAGACGAGCAGACGTGGAGATCTGAGGAGTAACTAAGGAGTGGAATTGACATCACTTGGAGACTAATTGATGTGGAAGAGGAAGAAGCTGGGAGAAGACACTGAGTTCAGTCTGGGACAAGTTGACCTGGAGGGCACATTGGCAAAATGAGTGATTTTATGTGTGTGCAGTGTAGAAGGAGTGTAGTGCTGGAGCTGCTGGAGTGCTGGAGCAGATCAGGAGCACAAGGCACAGTTCTTTAAACAAGGCTGTTTGGGGCCCTGCCTTGATACGATTCCCCAAGACAGAGAAGGCAATGGAGGAGAGACCCCTGGGAAACAGCAGAACTTCAAAAAGGAAACTGAGAGAAGAGCCAGACCCCAGAGAGGAGAGCTTGGAAGGAGTTGCAGGAAATTAGCAGCAGCGGCACAGGAAAAGAGAAGATAGATAAATATAAACAGGCAGACGAACGGTGGCTTTCAATGTTCACAGAGAGCAGTCAGCTATTTCCTCACTACACTGCAAACATTTACAATGAAAGCAACTGTCACAACAGAGGCACTGATGGATTCCTAGCTTTCTGGCTGAGTAGGTTCCCTGAATAATACTTTCTTTGCATCAGAGGTTCACTTCAGGTAAACCAGTCCATCGTTGAGTATTTTTACCTTCAAGAAGTAATCATGCAATCAGAAATTCTGCATCCCTGTCTCTAGGCCCAGAAGCACTTAAGGCTCCAGCCAAGGTGCTGTCACTAAGCATACAGGTGTCAGGCCTGAGTACATTATTTTTCATTTCTCTAATGTATATTTTTATTGAGCTTTGTGAATTTTGTATAATAGATCTTAATCAAATCTGGACTCCATCTCCCATCCACAGTACTCCTGTTGCCTCGTCCTTCAGATTTCATGCATTTTATTTTATTTTATTTTATTTTAATATATATATATATATATGATATAGAAAAGAATCAAGGCCTATCCACTCAATTGTTTGTACCCAGATGTCCCTCAGTGCAAGTTCATCCACTGCAGTTTGGCCACCCTATCTAGAGTCACCCCATTAAAGAATATCACCCCTCCCTCCCTCCACAGTAGTCAGTTGCCATTGGTGCCTTACGTAAGGTTGGGGCCTGCGGCTCCAGTTCTGTGCTGGATCTTTGTCTGAGTCAGCATGGCTCTCGTGCATGCTGTCACCATTGTTGCAAATTGTAGGAGCTTCTCTTGCAATGAGCAGGTACAGCACAGTCCTGCTAAGGGAAGGGGAGCACAGTGGCCACCTGTGGTCACTATGGGGAACTGACCCCTCAGTGCAGATGTCAGTTGGTGACTTTCATAACCCAACCTGAGAGGTACTTCCAACTCATGTCCCTAGCCTGGGAAATAGAACATTTCCTGTCTGACCATGCTCTCCTACCTGCCCAAAGACTGCTGGTCTGTGGACAGGAATTGCAAGCAGATGGGTGATGGCCTATCTTCAGCCTACACCCTCTCGCAATTCACTTCATGGGCTGATGACCTGATAGGTCTCCGTCCAACCCCATACTAGCTTACCAGGCTGGCTGTCTGAGAGACCCCCATCCAACTCACTAGCCACAAGCTGGTGACCTGATAGGTCTGCATCCATCCCCAGAGTACTATTCAACCTTACTCTAGCTTACCAGGCTGGTGGTTTGATAGACCCCTATACAACCCACTAGCCACAAGCTAGTGGCCTGATAGGTCTACATCCAGCCCCACAGCACTATCCAACCTTATGCTAGCTTACCAGGCTGGTGGTTTGATAGATGTCCATTCAACCCACTAGCCACTGACACTCGAAATCCAGGTCTCCTTCAACCTATATACAATACACACAAAATGATGGACCTAAGAATTCTGTGTAATGATGGTAATGGAGAATTTGATTTATTGCCTGCTGCAAGTCACTTTTATAAGCAAAATGACATCCGCTCCCAGAGCCAATAAGAGAACCCCAGTTTCATGCCACTGTATACTGCTGTTTCACCTACCATCATGTGCCTGGGCCACTTTGCTAGCTCCTTCTTGTGGGGTCAGAGGAATCCCATGACTCCCACACTGTGCCCTGAGAACTAGCCCCTAATTCAAACTGGATCCTCCCACAGCAAGTTCATATGAGCAAGTTCCCAGAGGCCTGAAAGCCTCTGTGCCCTTATGTTCATATACCAACCCTGGGTCTCACAATGTTTCCTCCCCCTATTTTCCAATGGTACCTGAGCCATGGGTGACTGAGAAACCCTAGTAAGGACCCCACTCTGCAGTCTTGTTCTCTATGCATTGTCCAGTTATGGCCTTCCCCATACATCATTCTGTGTTGTCTGAGGCAGCTTCCAGGTGAGAGTTGAAGGATGTATTAGTATTCTGTCTACTCACTGTTCCACTGTGTTCCATGTGCCCTAGGTGTAGAGGTCCCATTGTAGATGTGTCACTTCGGGCTGGACATCTCTCAAACATATATTCTCTGTATGACCATTGTGGAACTTTGTAATGGTTTCGATATGTTGCAAAAGGAAGCTTTTTTGAGGAGTGGTGTGCAATGTACTTGCCTATGAATATTAGGATCTTCATTTAGCATACAATAAGAAATTTAATTTGTCCAGAGATATGACAAAATTGGCTTTTCTCTAGCCATATGCATTTGGTTATGTTTACAGTACCACCCATTAGTTCCCCCACAGTGAGAGGGCTGTAATCACAATTAGATAGCTATTGATTGCCCACTAGATACAAGTGCCACTACTGCTCTGCCATCCTTTGTTGCACTGGTCATTGCTGTGGTTATTAGGTTCTGAAGCTGGGTTTGGACCATTGGTTGACTTTCTCCCTTAGCAGCTTGCATTCTGCCCTCTAGGACTACTACAGCTACTCTTTAGGGAAGAGCCTTCTAGGTCAGGTCCAGCAGCACCATTCCAAGACCTGTGTCTAAAGTATGTCCTGTCTTCAGCAGTAAGTTCTGGGAGATAATCAAGGGCTGTGGGAATAGCCTCCATTATTTTGGGAGTCTCTTGGACTACCCTGACCAACTACTGAAAGAGAGATTTGTCTTGCCTGGAACTGTGTCATTATATAGCCTTCAAGTATACACATACAGCCATATTCACATGTTGCATGTGCATATTTCAGGGAGATTTTGAGTTAATACATTTCTTTCTGGCTTTTCAAACCACCTAAGGTTCTCTCTCTCTCTCTCTCTCTCTCTCTCTCTCTCTCTCTCTCCCTATATAACCTCCCCCTTCCCTCCCTGGTTGAAGTACCCCCATTTTCCCCCTTAATCATACCTGTCTCCTACTATCCCTCATCTCTTGAGTTCCTTTTCTCCTTTGCCCCGATGATTCCCTGTAAGTCCTCCCCACCTTCCCAGCTGAAGAGCCTATTTTCCTCACTTCCCCTTGGGAAGATTCATTTCCTACTCTCTCTTGTCTTGAGATCTTTCTTTCTGTTTACATCCATGTTTTTTTTTTCTATTTTCCTGGCTCCTGTGGGTTCTCCAGGATATATACTCATGTATAAGGGATTGGTGCTGAGATCCAAAAATGAATGAGAATATATCTATAGTATGTTTTTCTGGATCTGTGTTACTTTACTTAGTATAACACTTTTCAATTCCATCCATTTACCTGCAAATTTTATAATTTCATCTTTATTTCAGGGTAGAACTCCATTACATAAATATACCACAATTTCATTATACATTCATCATTGAGAAATAGATTGCTTCCATTTCTTAGCCATTGTGAAAGAAATGAACCTACAAGTATCTTTAAAGTAGGATGAGTCCTTTGGGTATATGCTAAGGATTGATATAACCAGGTCATAAGGTAGATTCATTTATAGTTTTTTTTTTATCTTTTTGAAACAGGGTCTCCCTGTAGCCCTAGCTGTCCTGGTACTCACTATGTAGACCAGGCTGGCTTCAAACTCAGAGACATCTGCCTGCCTCTGCCCCCCAAGTGCCAGATTAAAGGCATGCATTACTACACCAGGCTCATTTTTAGTTTTTTTGTTTGTTTGTTTGTTTTGTCTTTTTGAGATACTCCCTGTAGAGTATCTCCTGGAACTCACTATGTAGACCAGGGAAGCCTTGAACTCACAGAGATCCACCTGCCTCTGCCTCCCAAGTGCTAGGATTAAAGTCCTGTGCCATCACACTGGGCTTATTTTTATTTTTTTTAAAGATTTCTCCGAATTGTTTCCATAGTGGCTCTAAGAGTTTGCAATCACACCAGCAGTGAATGAGTATTCTTCTTTCTCCATGTCCTTTTCCAGAATTTTGTGTTTGTTCTCTCCATCTAAGCCAATCTGACTGGGGTAAGATGAAATTTTAAAATGGTTTGGATTTACTATTCCCTAATTACTAAGGATGTCGAGCAGTTTGAAAGGTGTTTCTTAGTCATTCTTATTTCTGCATTTGAGAACCCTCTATTCAGATTCTTAGCCCATCTTTTTATCTAGTCATTTATTTTCTTGTTTTAATTTTTTGAGTTATTCATATAATGTGGATGTTAATCCTCTATTCAACAAGCAGCAGGAGAAGGTTTTTTCTCACAAGATTTCCTCTTCACTTTCTTGCCTGTTTCATTTGCTGTACAGAAAGTTTCAAGTTTAATGAGGTCTCAATTATTGTCCTTACTTCCTGAGCTACTGATGTCCAATTTAGAAAGTCTTTTCTTTCACCTATATCTTCTGAGTACTGCTTATGTTTTTTTTTCCTAGTAGTTTCAACATTTCAGGTTTCATATTAAACTGCTTAATCTATTTGGTGTTGTTTTTGTGCAGGAATAAAAATAAGGATCCAATTTTATTTTTCTGTGGGTGGAGATCTAGTTCTGCCAACACCATTTGTTGAAGATGTTATTCATCCGTTGTCAAATATCAGGTGTCTGAAATTGCATACACTCATGTTTGGGTTTTCTGTTATATTCCATTGACATGTGTCTGTTTTTGTCCCAGTGCCATGCTGTTTTTATGACTATAGCTCTGCAATATACTTTGATATGATATTGTGATCCCTTTTGTTGCTAAAAATTTCTTCTAGGAGGCACATGTAGCATTCTGCCTCCTCCTCCAGTGGTCCCAAAGGCAAAATGAGATACAAACTCCACAAGCCACCATTTGGAAAATTCCAGCAAGTTTATTGGGCTTTGTAACAAAGTGAATGGATTAGGGTGTTACTTACAGGAACATGGGTACTCCCTTCCCCCATTGCCATACAAGAAAGTCCCCAACCCAGTATAGACCCTGTGACTTCCCTGCAGCTGCCCAAGATAGTGAAGGCTGGGGAGACCTGCTTCTGTGCATTCTCTGTTTATATACCCTTAGCCCCACCTCCTCTTATACAGCCAAGGTTAGGAGGGGTAGCTGACTCCCCTGTCTCCTCCCTTTCCCTCAGAAGACCAATAGTCAAGGATATAATCCTGGGCAAGCAGATTCCTCTAAGCATGAGAAGGTATTTGATGTCCAATGTCAGTTTTTAATGCCATTTTCTTCTGCAAGAGTCCCTGAGATTTGGAAGGGGTTAAAGAGTTAGGATGTTCTCTCCTTCCTTTGTGGCAAAACATCCAACTCTTGGGCCTTTTCATTGTCTGTTTCCAATGGACTATTGGCCTACTTCAGGGGTCTTCATCCTACTATAAAAACACAAATAGAAAGAAGCAGGGACATCTAAACAAACACTGACTGATATAATAACCCAATATATAGCCATAAACACAAATGCTTTGATGGTACCTTAGCGGGTGCATCATATATACCTAAGAAAACTATTGCAGTGGCTTCTCCACTGGGACCTATAACTTCTCCTGACATTGGAGGTCAACCTGGCTTATAGTATCAGATGTTTGTTGGTTCTTGAGCAGTGGGCCTTAAGTCCAATTGGAAATTTGCTGGTTATTTGTATACTAGACAAGCCACCATTGAAGCAGCAGGGACATCTTGCTTGGCATGGGATAGCGCAGCATGTGGGGTCCATAGCAAGACTTTTGGGACCATTTTTCTCTAGTGATCTGCATAGTACTGTCTGGAACTATGAAAGCCAGCTGTCCAGTGGCAAGGAGTTTCAGCTTGTTCCCAGCTGGATCCCTCTTTCCCGCAGTCACATCATGCCATATCTTCACAAATAAAGTCTTATCATCTGGTTCCAATGTGCAACCAACATTAGTCGCAATAGCCTTTATTGTTTGGGGGTCCCAAGGGCTTCTCTGGCCAACAGTTCATAGGGAGACAACCCACACCTGGTACTAGAATTTTCATTTAACAATTGTACAATTTTGGGGAGTCTCCATTTTTAATTTTCATATTTTTTTACTTATTAACATCTATAGTCCTAGGACACTGTAGAACCTTCTGAACTATCTTTGTGGGAATCACTTGTGCTTTACCTTACCATAAAGCTCTCAAGAAATTTGGAGCTGTACCTGACTCTGGTATGTCTTTGTGAATCTACTTTTCATCTTTGTTGCTTCAGGTGTACTTGATATCACTGCAATGTATTTCATATCTGTAAAACACTTAGGCATGAACATTACATATTTAAACAAACATAAAATCTAATACAGCATGGAGGGATTTTGCTCATCTGGATCAACTGTTTTCTTAACAGATCCATGCTGGGTGTAATAGCAGGATAAGAGGTATTAATTTAGTTAGTTCCTTGCTATCATTCCTCATTTTCTTGAAGCCATTTGGCATCCTGGGGTTTTTACATGCAACCTCCCTTCATTTCTTTATCCTTGATAAGCTCATTGGGCCTGACTCAGGCTGCCTGGCCCTGCAGAGGGCCAAGGAGGGATATATCTTTGTTGCTCCTGCTGCACCTGTTGCTTCCCTGGGTCAGGCAGGTGAGGGTCTGTGCTCTGGTTGTAGGCACATCTGTTGTCTCTTCTTTGACCCCACCTAGCCAGGGGATTTTGCTTGGGATGGAAGCTGTTTGTGCAGATAAACAGGCTGCACAAACAGCTTCCATCCCAAGCAAAATCTTTTTCAAGAGAGAAATGTATCTTGTTTAATCTGGTGGCAGGGGTCATTATCCACTCAGGAACAGCTTTTACCTTCTTTATGCTTTTTGTGAATGGTTCCTCAGGTTTAAAGCCTTCCAGAGGCTCTTCAGCACAGATTTTGACTTTTTATCACTTTTTTCTTTAGGAACTTGTGTTTGACACAAATCTTGCCACATTTGCCTTAGAGTAACTCAAGCAGACCTCATTTTTGCTTTGTCTTTTTAATATCTTTTTAGTTTGTTCTACTGTTCTACAGATATACTTTACATACTGGTCTAAGTCACTTAGACCTGTCAATGCCTCTCCTACTTTATAAAGATCCTGACCCATTAACAGACTCAGCACAGCCACTAAAGTGCCATTACCAGCCTTGAGGTTCTTATTCAATCATGTTTTTCCTTAAATCTCTGTTATGGTCTGAGAATCCACACCAGACACACTGAAGGATGGAAAACCAAGACTTTATTTTGGGGAAAAAGTAAACCAGCATGCAGGGGTGGAAGGGAAAAGGCTCTGACCCTGATAACTTCGCTCACAGGCCTTTTATACAGGGTCTAGGGGAATTTTAGTATGGTTTGGGTAACTTCTAGCCTTATTGGATAATAGCAGGGTTACAGCTCATGGTTAGGTCAGCCCACCTGCCCCCACATACCAAAGGTTATCTTTAGACACAATGCTGTGACTGGAACAAGGAAATGTTAAGTCAGTCCACCTACCCTCACATATCAACAGTATCAACTGTTATCTTTAGACAAGTTTAAATTTTATTAGCTGTTCTTGAGGCCGCAAGCAACTGACCTTGAGCAATTGACCTTTTCCCTGAATTGGGCAGTTTCCAGTAATTGCTTAAAATTGTGGCTATACTAAAAATGGAGTCAGTGTGGGCCTCTCTTACTGTGGCAGGGGTCATTATCCACTCAGGAACAGCTTTTACCTTCTTTATGCTTTTTGTGAATGGTTCATCAGGTTTAAAGCCTTCCAGGGGCTCTTCAGCACAGATTTTGACTTTTTATCACTTTTTTCTTTAGGAACTTGGGTTTGACACAAATCTTGCCACATTTGCCTTAGAGTAACTCAAGCAGACCTCTTTTTTTGCTTTGTCTTTTTAATATCTTTTTTTTATTTTTTTTGATAAGGTCTCCGTTTAGTCCCAGCTGGCCTGGTGCTTTGTCTTTTTAATATCTTTTTAGTTTGTTCTACTGTTCTACAGATATACTTTACACACTGGTCTACAGATACACTTTACATACTGGTCTAAGTCACTTAGACCTGTCAATGCCTCTCCTACTTTATAAAGATCCTGACCTATTAGACTCAGCACGGCCACTAAAATGCCATACCAATCTTGAGGTTCTTATTCAATCATATTTTTCCTTCAATCTCTGGTAAACACAGTTCTATCTGATCCAGTGAACTGGGCACTACACATTGCTTTCCTCATACATAGTTCTCTCAGTTGTGTCTGGCCCTCCCCTATTGTCCTTCAGGCCCTGATATCCATGGGAACCACCACTGGGGATGATCAAGTATGTCTAACAGCTTATACAAACCAGTCCATCAGGGACTGATTTCCCCTGTGCTGCCTCAGATTATGCAGCCTATGTCTCAAGGAGGGATAGGTACCACCCAGGATTTCTCTCACAGATATTATCTGCTTAGGTGGCTTCACCTTGGTTGTGCATCTTAAATGCACTGCACAATCCATGTAACAGCCTATGCACTGATCAGGCCCATGGGGATATACTACCATGCTAAAATGTCCTCTGTCCACACTACCCTCCCCAGTTTCCCTTCCATTGCTGGTCTCTTTCCCCAATCAGAGGAATCTCCATTGTTCTTTCCAAACTCATCCTTGATTTTGCCTATCCTGCTGACTATGCCAATCATTTCTAAAATTTCTTCTAAGAGGCAAGAACAGTGTTCTCTGCCTCCTCCTCCTCCCACAGTCTCAAAGGCAAATTAAGGTACAAATTCCCTAAAACACAGTTTGGATAATCATAGCCAGTTTATTGGGCTTTGGAGCAGAGGGAATGGGTGAGAGGTTACATGAGTGTGTGTCCCTCTTCCCTACCCCCAATGGCCATACAGTAAAGTCCCCAGTGCAGCTTCGGTCCTGCAACCTCCTGGCAACTGCTCAAGATGGTGAAGCTGGGAGAGACCTGCATCCTGGTGTTCTCCGTTTATCTACCCTTATCACCCCCCTCATACAGCCTAGGCCACCCGCCTGGGTGGGATGGTTAGCTGACTTTCCTGGCTCCTTCTTTGCCTCAGAAGGCCAACAGTCAAGCTTAAAATTCATGGGCAAGCAGTTGCCCTTAAGTATGGAAGGTGAATGATGTCAAAGGTCAGTTTTTTTCAGAGGACCTTCTGTGCTACACTCACCCAACACTGTTCTTTTTTTTTTTTTTTTTTTTCTTCAAGACAACTTTGGCTGCCTGGAACCCTTTGTGATTTCATAGGAGTTTCAGAATGTTTTTTTCTAGCTCTGCGAAGAATGTCATGGGGATTTTGATTGACATTGCATTGAATCAACAAATTGCTTTTGATATGATGGCCGTTGTCACAATGTGAATCCTACCAATTTATATGCAGTTTGCAAGCATTTTATTTTTGTGTCTATATTCATTAACGATATGGACCTATAATTTTCTTATTGTTGTGTCTTTTCCTGGTTTGGCTATTAGAGGAACACTGGCTTCATAAAGGAATCTGGGAGTTCTCCCTCTATTACTAAGAATTTAAGAAGCATTGGTTGTATGTCTTCTCTGAATGTCTGGTAGAATTCTGTTGTGAATCCATCTGGACCTGTGATTGTTTTAGTTGGGGTGGGGGCTGTATTTCTGTTTCAAGGTCCTTATTTGTTATAGGTCTGTTTAAGCTGTTGATCTTTTCTTGATTTAGCTTTGGTGGTTTCCAAAATTTAAAATTCATTCATTTCTTTTAGATTTTCAAATTTAATAAGAGTATAGGTTTTTTTTAAGTATTCCCACATAATGTTCCAGATTCTTTAGTGCCTGTTGTGATGTTTCCTCTTTCCTCTCTAATTTTTCTCTTTCATTTGATTAACTGGGAGAAGTATCTATCTTGTTTATCTTTTCAAAGAACTAGCTCTTAGATTCATTGATTCTTTGTTTCAATTTCATTTATTTATGCTCTCATTTTTGTGAATTTTTCTCATCTGCTAGGTTTGGGTTTGGTTTGTTCTTGCCTTTCCAGAGTCTTGAGTTGTACCATTAACTCATTTATAGGTGCTCTTTCTGATGTTTTAATGCAATCACTTATCATTTTCATTTAGTTCCAGGAATTCTTTTATTTCTTTCTTAATTTTGTGTTTCAGCTTTTAAGTGTGTGCTATTTGATCTCCTTGAATTTGTGTAGTTACCAGAGCTTCTTTTGCTGTTAATTTTAAACTCTGTTGGATTGTGGCTGCTTATGGTGGCACACACCTTTAATCCCAGTAATTAGAAGGCAGAAGCAGGCAGATATCTGTGACTTCAAGGCCAGCCTGATTTACTAAGTGAGCTCCAGGCCAACTGGGTCTATAAGGAGACCCTGTCTCAAAAGGGCAAAAAAAAAATCTTCATTGGACTGTAGTCTGATAGAATGCATGGAATTATTTCAACTTGGGGTATTTGTTGAGGTTTGTTTTGTACCCCAGTAAGTATGTGGTCAATTTTAGAGAAACTTGCATAGGCTGCTGAATAATCAGTATATTCTTTGGGGTTTGAGTGGAATATTCAGTACATATCTGTTAGGTTCATTTGATATATGATGTCACTTAAATCAGATGTCTCTGATTTAATTGAGTTAATTCCAACTACTGAGTTGGAATTAACCTGTGTTTCATAGTCTTACAGTACTGTTTTTAATGGAATTGGCTACACTAGAGTTTGGTGCATGTATGTCCATGATGGCAATATCTTCTTGGTCAATTGTTCCTTTGATTAGGAAGAAGTGACTCTCTTTAGCTCTTCTGATTACTTTCAATTTGAAGTGTATTTTCTCAGAATTCCAACACCTCCTTGCTGCTTAGCACAATTTGTGCAGAGTATTTTTTTCATCCCTTCATTGTAAGTCAGTGCCTATCTTTGAAGGTGAGATGAGTTTCTTGAAGAAAACCAAAAGTCGAATTTTGTTTCTTAATCCATTCTTCCTGAGTCTTTCGACTGGGGAGTTGAAGTCATTGGTATTTAATATTATTATTGAAAGAGGTGTATTTTTTTACTATCATCTTAATTTGTGTTCTTGGTCCTATTTTGTCTTTATTGGGAGGAGGTATTGGTCACTTTTCTGTTTTTGTGGTAGAACTACCACAACCAAGGGAACTTATGAAAGGAAGAGTTTATTTGAGCTTATGGTTGATGGTTCCAGGGAATTAGAGTCCATCATGGTGGGGAAGCATGGTGGCAGAAGGTGTGGGAGCAGAAAGCCTAGGCTCACATCTTCAAGCAGGCACAGGAGAGAGCAACTGGAGACTGACAAGGCTCTTTGCACTCTCTAAGCCAGCACTCAGAGATGAGCTTCCTCCAGCATGGTCACACCTTATAAGGCCTTCCAAAACAGTGCCACCAACTGGGAACAAAATGTACAAATACTTGGAGCCTGTGGAGGACATTCTCATTCAAACCACAACAGAGGGATTACAAAACCTTTTTTATAAAGCCATTTTTAAGCAAACCAAAATGGTTTGCAAAAGAAAAGTAAAGGTACAGAAAAAGAATAACTTGCTTTGTAGGTGCCCCAAAGAAAAAATAACAAAGGGGACAGTGTCAACCTGCTCAACCATACAGGCTTCTTTTCTTTATGTTTTAATATAAAATGCAAGCAAAAGATATATAATTAAATCAAAATTCAGAAGCGGACACATAGTCTTGGAAATCTTTCAATAAAATCAAAGCCTATGAAGATACATACAGATCCTGGGATATGTAAAAATTAAATATCACAAAAGACCATCACATAATCTTAAATAATGTATATTGCTTCTCTAATTCATCAGCGTGGTCAACAAAATCACATTCACTTCAGCTCCATCTCATTCGAACAAATACGTTTAAATAAAGTGTTTACATCCTTAGTACCATGCTGCAGATTCGGCATTGTTAAGGTATTACAAGAACCCCCAAGCCTCTGGTGTCTGATGACATACCTAATGACACTACAGTGTGAAGGAAGGGAGCCCTGGGTCTCCGCCCATACACTAAAACTCAGTGAAGCAGGTTCCACTTTGACCATTTCTGTTAAGAACATGAAAGATTAAGGCCAAAAATGTAGGAAGACTGGAAGTTTTAGAGATAACAAATGAAGTATTAATGATGAACCAAGGCAAACAATTATTGAGAACTTGGCTGCTGCTTATCCTGGAAAGTCTTAAGTCTCACAGAAATTAAGTGTGTAAGATTTGCTGCAACATGTTCATGGTAAACAGACTAGGTAAAGCTCTTATTTGCAAATCATGTAATAAATACCTCTGGAGGAAAAAAGAGAAAAAATTCGCTAACTTCCTGAAGACAAAGCTTCCACTGCCAGACAAACACAAACACGTGCTCACATGTAGCCACACCCACACAAGACTTCAGGGTTTTTATACATGTTATTTTTAGGGCATAAACTGAATGCTGTTCCACCACCAAAAACAGGAACAACAAAAATAATTCCAATTTGTCCTCCTCCCTCATAATCTAGAAATCCTCCCTTACCCAATATTCAGCGTGTCTGAACAGTAGTGGTTCTACAGCCACAGAGAGCATGCTCAAACAGATGTCACACCAGTGCAGTCACTCACTGGCATGGCAACGGGTAGGTATATGGGATATTTTTTTTCCTTTCAGTAGTGGTTATTACAATCAGCCCCACTGTGAATTAGACTTTGAACAAAAATGTAACTTATGGGTTTGATATTCAGAAAGAACTGTGTATCTTTTGCAACACAAAGGGAAAAAATTAGATTGCCATAGAGAAAGTTGGTTGTTGACAGCTTAATGTCCTCCCAATTGTAAAGCAACAAACTACCTCTTCATCTTCATGTAAATTCAGCTTCCTCCACAGAGAAAATGACAATACCTTCATGAGCAACCAGAGTCTTTCATTTCTCCTACCTTTTCCCCAGAAAGGTATATTGCTTGTTAATCCCTCCAAACAGCATAAAGAGCACAGCTCAGCCTTCTCCCCTATACCAAGCCCTAGGTGGGCATGTGTTCTTTTCAGTGTGGCTATTGGTGACATTGGTAAAAACCTGCTTAAACTGGCACTCACTCCACAGCAAGAAAGCTTTCCCTGTTGCTTCTGGCATTAATCCTGCTTTTGCCTTCTAACGCTCAGAGCAGCTCCTAAATTAGTTTGTTTAAAGAAAAGCACTGTTCTCAACGTGGAGGCCCCAAATCCACTTATTCCTTGCTCATGGGCACATACTACTTAAGAAAGTGTCACATATCTTGGTGGCATTTATCTTGACACTACAACAGTAGAGAAAGGAGGAACTCCCAGCCCAGCTACGGAGCAAAATCATTGTCCCCAAAAGTCGAGTTCAGTTGACTATATCCATCAATGTCACAATATTGCTGGATTATAACCTCATATTATACTCTTAATTTGTTACTTATAAGAAAATGTTTCCTCTGGTACCAAGAGTATTAAAAATTTATGAGATAAACCAGTTGATCTGAAAAAAAGTCACTCGGAAATCTTCAAGAAAACTCAATTACCATTCTTCAAAATCAAGATTTCTTTTTGTCAAAAAAGAAAATACAAAAAAAACTAACCTACAAACAAACAAACAAACAAACAAACAAATCCCAAACTCCTCTCACTGCCTTCCTACAGGAAGAGGCACTCCTTAGTGTTTCCAATTAGCATGCAGTGGAGGCATGAAAGGAAGAAGAGACTGAGCAAGTGGGACAAATCTCTCATTGCTAAGCTTAAAACATATGATTTGGCCCCCTCTTCAAACCCTCTCATCAGAACAGGGAAGTGTGTCTTTCTGGAATTAAATCTTCCTTTGTTTTCTTTCTGTAACCTCTTAGGTATAGTCATTCCTATCTTCTGTCCTTTGTATTGTTTTGAGTATTATCTGTAGGGCTGATTTGTTGAACATGAATTTTTTTTTAATTAAAAAAAATTTTTTTATGCGTATGAGTGTACTGTCTGAATGTAGGTTTGTGCACCTGTGTCATGCAATGCTGTGGAGGTCAGAAGAGGATGTCAGATTCCCCTGGAACTGGAGTTAAAGACAGTTCTCAGCCGCTATGTGAGTGCTGGGAATCGAACCCGGGTCCTCTGCCAGAGCAGTCGGCGCTCTTAACCACTAGGCCATCTCTCCAGCCCCTGGACATGAATTTTTACAGCCTATTTGTGTCATGGAAAATTTTTCATTCCCCTTTGAGGGGAATAGTTGAGAGATAGTTTTGGTGGGTAGAGTATTCTGGTTTGGCCTCCATGGACGTTTAGGACTAGGAATAGTTTGGTCCAGGCTCTTCTGGCTTTCATAGTTTGCATTGAAGTTCAGCTTTAATTCTGATTTTTTTTTATAGATAACTAGATAACGTGTTTTTCTATAGCAGCTTTGAGTGTCTTCCTTGTTTTGTACATTCCATGTTGTCACGATGATACACTGTGGGGAGGTTCTGTTCTGGTCCTGCTTAATTGGGGTCTGTGTGGTTCTTTTATGTATATAGTTGAGTCTTTCCTTAATTTGGTAAAATTTTCTTCTATAATCTGTTGAAGATACTGTCAGTGTCATTGACCAAGATTTTTCTCTTTCCTCTATGCCAATGATTTTGTCTTTTTATGGTGTCCCATAGTTTCTGTGAATTCCATTTGGGATTTTTTCCCTTATTTTCAATTTTTTCACTCTTTGCTTAAGTAGTCCAATTGTTGAATTTTGTCATCCAGTCTTGAGATTCAGTTTTCTATTTCATTCGTTCTGCTTGTGAGGAGTTCTCCTGTCATTTCAAATTAACTCGTCGAATTTTTCAATTACATCTTCATTTCTGTTTGGGTTTCTTCGCATTTCCATCTCTTTTTTGCATTCATTTTTAAAGTCCTGAAATTTTTATTTCATTTAGCTTCACATTTGGATTTTCTTGAATTCAGTCATGAGTTTTTTGAGCTGTTTGGCCATGTCTTCTTTAAGTTCTTTGATCATGTTTATGATTATTCTTTTAAACTCTGCATCCCAGGATTCCTCCATGTAATTCTTATTGTGGTACACCTCTGTAAGATTTGTAGGTTTCATTGGGGACAGATTCTTTGCGGTTTTTCATATTATTTGTGTTTTTGTGTTGTTGTATGGACATATAAATGTCTTTTGTTGGTTGTGGGTCTTATAGGAAATTCTATTCTGCTTTGTTTTGTGGAAGTTTAGTTCTGTTTATATTGTTGATGTAGCTTCCGTGCTTTTTACTCAGGTATGAAACGTTACTTGGTGTCGGCTTCAGGTTCTCCCAGAGCAGTAAGTAGGTCTGTGGCAGGCAGATCTGGAGGAGTCCCAGGGCAAGCCTGTGTTGGAGATAGCCTGGGGAGGATCTAGCAAACTAGGCAGAGAAGGTATGGGGCTTGAAGCTGGAGAATGCAGCTAGTCTGAGTACAGTGGGCAGGGTCTGGGTTGGGAGGCTAGTCCTGAGATCTGACGTAAACAGAGCAGGAGCAGGCCAAGGCCCAAGGGTAGAAGGGGGACAGAATTCAGGGAGAGAGTGGAAATGCTCAGGGTGCAGAGGAATCAAGGTGCAGTGGGCGGGGTCCGACTTGCCAGGGTAGTAGGCAAGTCTGTAGCAGGCAAATCAGCAGGGGGGCAAAGGGTAAGAACCCACCTCTGCAGGGTCTAATAAACTAAGCTGGAGAATGTCCTAGTCTGGATGCAGGGGTCAGGGCATCTGTTTTGGTTCATACAAGTTTAAGCAATTTGTCTCTAAAATATTTTGGCAGTACTCTATAACATTCAATAAAGGATTGTCCACTGTGCTAATGATTCACAGTTCTAATTAACAGGGCATCAATTTCACCAATAAAAGTTCACTTCTAAGACATTGATCAAAGGCCCCAATGCTGACTGAACTGTGTCTAGGAAACTTCGCTGGTCAATCATCTTTATCATTTTTGTGTCCTTCAGTGGAACTTAAACTAAAGAACACACATATCTTACTTTCTTTCCTGATGATAAGGTTAAATTATAAACCCAATAGACAAGAGGAAGAAAGAAAGAAATAACACACTGACATCTTCCTGATGTGTGATGACATCATTTAGAGACAGTATCTATTTCACTAGGCTGCTTAGGAAATTTTTATTCCCATACAAAATATGGAAATCTTCTGGAGAGTCAAAATTAAAGTTTTATTCTCATGTGAATCTTTTCATCACAGTCCAGACCCTCCCAACAACACCCAACATATAAGCTGTGTGAAACCAGGCATGGTATTGCACACCTTTGAGCCCATCACTTGGGAAGAAAGTTCCAAGCTAACTGGCGGTACAGGGAGACACTGTCTCAAACAGCCAAATAAATTAAATTAAATGAAATTCACAGAAATCTAAAAAACAACAGTACATTACAGTATGCCATTAAAGCATGTCATGTCTGGGTTTGTACATGGTTGCTGCTCTAATGCAGTACCTGCAAATGATCTCAATCAGAGTTACATCAACTAACAATCAGAGCAGAGTTACACACCATTAGAAAATGTGTAGGAAACAAGAACACTACCACAGATATATATTTTTATGTAATTGTTGCTTTTCAGACTTCAAAAATGTTGGTGTACATATATTTATAATATTGAAACATTTCCAAAATTATAACTGAGAAAAATCAACGTTCCCAGAAATCCCATCTCCAGAGATAAAAGCTGTTATCTATTTCCTGAGGGTAGTTTAATGTAAGGCCTTTCCCTTTGTGTGAATCATCAACACATGTGAATGTATCTATTTGAAACAATGTCTTAATAATATATTCTATTTTACTAATTTTATATTATTCCCACTGAATACATCGCTCTATCAGTATGCAGAGGTCGGTATTTAAATGACTATACTTTTTCATGTTGAATTCAAACCGCCTCTTTCAGTACTTTTCTGAATATATTCTTTATGGCATTTAACTAAGGAAAACAACTGCAATTAATAATACTAATAATTATTAATAATACAATGACTTGAATTTGTTGTCACAAAATTTCCATGTTGAGACTCTAATATAAAATAGATGGTAACAGAAGGTGGAATATTTAAGAGTATTTAGGACATGAAAGAGAGGCCTGATGAAAGAGATCACTGCTCTTACAAGAAAAGGTCACATCGTTTAGTAGCTCTTCTCTGTCATGTAAAGGTTCACCCGGAACTCGCTGCATTAGTCCCCTGATGTTGGGTTTTTAGCATCCAGAATTTCTGTTAAAAGCTAATCAGCCTGTGGTTCTTTGTTATAGTATCTCTGATACTAAGAATAGCCAAGGAGACCTTTGGAGACATCATAGGAGAAACATTTGGGGGAGGTATAGCTTAGCCTGAAAATTTTCCATTTCTTAGTTTCACAAAATGGGAACAACCTGCCTAGTTTCTATGTAGTTTTGGAAGCAAATCCAAAGATACCCAATTTTATTTGGATCTTTATGTCTGTTTCTCTCTGTCCAGTTTTAGGAATCCAGTACCTTAGGGACTAAACACTCTCGGACTCAGTAGAGCTCTGTGGCACATCACTGGTACAACTCTATGTAAATTGTTTCACCTCTCTAAACCTAGATTTTATTACCAGTAAACTGAACAAAATGACAAAATATAAAGAACTTTCCTAGTGCCTGACCTGTTCAATAACACTGAAAGAAAGTGACCTTCAAGAAATATTATTGGCTTACCTGACAAGCCCAGCCCAGCTCTGGTGGAGGGGTGGTTGGCTTTGATTTCTATTTGAATGAAGCTTGTGTCGATGACACATTATAATTCATCTTTTCAAAGTGTTTTCTTCTGGTCTGCGACTTCATACAGAGTAAATATTCTTCTAAATATGAATGCTCTTATAGCACCAATTATCTAGAGGTTATTACCCCCCTTTTTTTCCCCTTCTAATTTTTCAAAGCAGTTGGAAGGGAACATATATTGAGGGACTAAAGTTCTTTTTGATTTCTCTCTCTCCAGCCTACCTACCCATGTTCTTTGGCCCACTGGGAGATGAACTACCCTGGACTTTGGCATAGAAAAAGAAAAGAAAAGGGCTGTGGGTCTCTGCTGGTGCCCGTCTTGTAGGATGGGGCCAAGGGAAGTGGGACAGGCGTTCAATCAAGAAGGTGATACAGCTGTTATAGAACCTGGAGCCAGGCAAGCCTTTAGGACATCACCCTGTGTTACTTGACAGCAGTTTGGGAATTAATGAAAAGACCAGATGAGCTATATTAAAAGAGATTGCCCTGGGCCACACATGTGACTATGGATCAACACCTTAAAAGGTGAATAGAAAGTCAGGACTACAGAGTCCTTGAAAGGGAGGACTCTGACATCAGAAGAGCTTGGAATTCAACTCTGTAAGATTAGCTCTGTGACCTTGAATACATTCCTTACCTTCTATTAGACTCAATTCTCTCAACTGTAAAATGAGAATAGTCACAGTATTTACTCACAAAGTTCTTGTGAGGTTTTTTTTTTTAATTTATATATATATATTTTTTTTTATCAAATCTAGACCCATATCCCCCCCATCTCCCACCCCACCAGAGCTCATGCATTCTGCCAAACATGCTTTTCATCTCTTTCTCAGTCTTTCTCAATATTCTCCATGTGGAAGTTGACTGTTTTGAGCAGAAGTTCACTGTTTCAGTCAGTTCTTTGATGCAGTCCTTTTTATTGTTGTTGTTGTTGTTGTTGTTGTTGTTGTTATTGTTTCTGTATTAGTCAGGGTTCTCTAAAGAAACGGAAGGACGAATATATAGCTATATACAATTTATCGATTTGCTCACGTGACAGAGTTCAAGGAGTCCAACAGTAGCCGCGCCGCACTGGAGAGGCTGAGAATCCAGGGAACTGCTCAGTCCACAAGGCTGGATGTCTCAGTAGTTCCAATCTGGTGCTGAAGGCCCGATGGATTCCAAGAGATCTGCTGGTCTCAGTACACGCTGGGATCTGTAGGGTTGATCACAGCAGCAAGACAAACTCACCAGTGTGAGAGAGGCAAGCTGCAGGAAAAAAGGGATCAGATCCCTGTGGCATGGCCTTTAATACAGCCTGCCAGCAGAAGGTAAAGCCCACATTTGGGGTGGGCCATCTGGGTTGAGTTAGTCCAATCCGAAGATCCTTTTTCTCTTATTTGTTCCTTAGTCCAGTCAAGATGACACCCAGGATTAACCATCACAAGTCCACCCCATGTCAACTTGACACCCAATAAATAGCCTCTGCTTAAATGTCAATTGCAAACGATGGCAGGGTCATAATTCCACCTAACATGTTATAAGTATCTCATGTGCAATAGCAAAGCATTATATCTTAGAGTAGGTGGTAATGTCCTTGAGAAGAACTTAGTCCTTCAGTATCTAATAACCTAAATATGACAACACTTAACACATATCTCAGTTGCACATTCAAA
>VZQC01010786.1:588395-740851 GCA_009823505.1 Rhizomys pruinosus | reverse complement strand
ATTTTATTTATTTCGGTATGTGTATCAATGTACTGTCTGCATGCAGGTTTGTGCACCCGTGTCGTGCAATGCGGAGGTCAGAAGAGGGTCTCGGATTCCCCTGGAACTGGAGTTCTCCTGGAATTGGAGTTTCAGACGGCTCTCGGCCGCCATGTGGGTGCTGGGGATCGAACCCGGGTCCTCTGTAAGAGCAGTCGGTGCTCTTAACCGCTAGGCCATCTCTCCAGCCCCTAAGCTTTGTTTTAATCCTTTTCTTATTGCTGTGGCAAAAAGCAACTAACAGTTTACGAAGATACGTCCCATCATGGTGGAGAGCACATGGCAGCTGGACCATGAGGCAACTAGTCATGTTGAATTTAGAGGAGAGTAGACAGAAGTGGGAGCAGGCACCTAGCCCTTCCAAGGCCCTCCTCCAATAATCCACTTCCTCCATCTTGATTCTGCCTCCTGAAGTACCCACAACCTTCCAGTGTAGGGCTACCAGCCGCAGACCAAGTATTCAAACATACGAGCCTGGGTAGGGTGCATTTTACGTTCAAACCATAACAAACTCCAGGGGAATGTAGTGGATGACTGACATGGCTGATGTACTTAGGAGCAGATCTAGAAGTAGAACTGGGTTCTTCCAAACCCAAGCCCAAGTTCTTTCTACTATTTTAATTTGCTACCATAATAAATAAATAATTTACCTGAAGAGCAGATTGTAGGAAGCTACCTGGATTGTGAGTATACAAAACAAAACAAAACCCTCACATCCTTTAGTAAATAAAGCTCATATTCTCTTTGAGGCAGTAATAGCTTCATACTGGGACTACAGTGTCAAATTGTACCAGCTTACATGAGGTTATCTTGGCCTGACATGTGCCTCAACTTACATTGCAACTGTATTCTAATAAGCCAATTGTAATTTAAGTAAATTATAAGTTTCAATGCATTGACTAAACCCAGGAAAGTTAACAGTATAGCTTTACCTAGCCTACCCTAAACACTCTCAGAACACATATATTAGCCTACCCTTGAGCAAAGTGATTTGACACAATGCTTGTTTTATAATAAAGCATTAAATATATCACATAGTTTATCAAATACTGTACTAGTTGCAGAAAGTGGTATGGTTATTATGTATTGAAAGGAAAAGTTCAAAATTTCAAGTTTAAATAAAAGTTTTACTGAATATATGTCACTTTCACACCATCTTAAAGTTAGAAAACTTGTAAGTTGGGGACAGATCTGTATTTCCAATATATTTCAATGTTATATTATTGATATTGTTAAATAAATGTCAAGATACTGAAATTTGAAAAGAAAGAGTGATTTCATGGAGACTAGGCTCTGAACTTTAACAAAGGAGAAAGTTTTGTTTATGGACTCTTGATCAATACAGGGAATAAAGGAAAACACTGGATGGATCAAAGAAATGAGAAGAGAAAGAAAGGGAACCATTGACAAGATCTCTCTGTGTTTGTTATGCCTTGCTCTCAGTCTCCCTAAATGTCTAGGTTACAGACACCTGGAGTAAACCTATAGACTGTCATGATGGTTCACACCTGAAGCCCTGGTTCTTGTGAGGTGGAAGCAGGCACTCCCGAGTCCAGGGCCATCTTTGTCTGTGTAGGTAGTGTGAGGTCAGCCTGAGCTACATGAGACTCTGTCCTTTAGAACAAAAACAAAACCCAAAAAAGTGAACTCATAATGCTTCATTCTGTCTTATCAAAGGACAAAATTATAACAAATTGAGCTCCAATATCTCAGTTGGCACTATTTGTGATCCTGTAATTGGCCAACCCTAATTTTATGTAATAGAATAAGTATTGCAGTGAGCTGAACAGAAGAGAGTGGTTCTTCAGACAAAAAGAAAACAGAAACAAAGCTCAGAGCAGATTGTTAATTTGGCAGGGGCAGGGATACAATAGAGAGATAGTGGATAGCTTAACACTAGGCAATTTCAGTTTTCTGTTTTTGGGTAAGGATTAAAGTAGAAGGAACCTCATTATCCTGCTATTGAAATTGGCCAGTTTGGGGAATTTAGCTATTATGTCTGTGGCTGATTTTCCTGAAGGTCACACCACAACTTAGTTTCAGTTCGTGGTAAGAAATTTTACTATTTGTGTCTGCCTTTGACTACTAATCTGCTCTGCTGGGCCCAGTGTAAAAGCTTACTCCAAAACAGCAACCTCTTGTAATTTTCCTTGCATAGTCATCTGGAATGAGAGAGTAAATACTATTCAGGAAATGTCCTGAAAGCAAATCTGCTTTCCACAAAAGGAGAGGGACTCGCCGCTAGAGGGCGTGGATATTTTTATTATTTTTTTTAATTTTATTTATTTTTGTATGTGTATGAATGTACTGTCTGCATGTAGGTTTGTGCACTCGTGTCGTGCAATGCCGTGGACGTCAGAAGAGGACGGTCTCGGATTCGCCTGGAACTGAAGTTCTCCCGGAATTGGAGTTACAGACGGTTCTCAGCCACCATGTGGGTGCTGGAGATCGAACCCGGGTCCTCTGCAAGAGTAGTCGGTGCTCTTAACTGCTAGGCTATCTCTCCAGCCCGAGGGCGTGGATATTTTATAAAGACTTTGAATCAATGTTCATTTTGTGGATTAAGATGTGCTTTCTCATCTTAGAAAGACCCTGTATTTCAGTTCACTTGGTGGTATGGTTTCCTAGGCTCTAGGCTGTCATACTATTTAGATATCACACCCAGGCATTGCTTGCCTAGTAGATACAAAGCCTTAAGTTTGACCCCAGGACCACACAGTACTAGGTGTGGTGGTGAATACCTATGACCCCAGCACTGAGGAAAATATATCTGGAGGAGCAGAAGATTCAGGGCATTGTCTTAACTCCTTTTCCTGTTGCTGTGATAAAACACCACGAAAAAGCAGCATAAGGAAGAAAGGGTTCGTTTTAGTTCAAGGTCCGTCTATTGTCAAGGCAGCGGGAGTTTGAAGCGGCTGCTCACGTCTCACCCGCAATCAGGAAGCAGGGGGATAAAGGCACGGTGCTCTTGCTCTGCTTACTTTTTCCATTTTATACAGTCCAGGATACCCTTCCCAGGAAGGAGACTTGACTATGGTCTTCTCAGATCAATGAACTTAACCAAAATAATGCCACAGAGGTGTAGCAAGATGTTTGCCTCCCAGGTGAGTCTAGGTTCTGTCAGGTGACAATTCAAATTAACCCTCATATTCCTCTTCCATTACATGGTGTGTCTGAGGCCAGCCTGGTGTACAGGAGACCCTGGCTTAAAAATAATTAAGACAACAAAGTGTGGTTCTGCAAGACATCTAACAGGTGTTATGGAGGGCCATGTTAGCATCTTCCGAAAGACCGTGTGTTACTTACAGTCTTGGATGACCCTCCCTTCCTCGTGTCCACTCAGAGCTCCCCTTGTGATCATCCCTGGAAACAGAACTTTGTCTTAAATTGTAGTAGAAAAGGGGACTGTGGCTGCCATTTTCTTGCTCCTTTTAATCAAAGCTGCAAACACGAGTCACAGTTTTCAGGGAGAAATCTCATTTGTGTCTCAGGCAGCTGCTCTGGGATTTGGAACCTGGATTCTTAAGATTTATGCCCGACCGATGCTGTGAAATCAGTTGCTTCGGGCTGTGAATCATGAAATCAGCACCAAGTTGGCCATAAAAAAATGAAGGTTTTATTGTAAGTGGTTTAGGAAAAATGCAGACTATGAGTCCTTTGTGGTGTGCATGTTTTATGACAGCAATTCCCAATTTTTAATTTTTTAAAAAAAATCTCCCATTGCTATGGTAGGGAGACATCTTGAAGTAAGTTCAATGAAAACAACTATGTATACAGAGTAATGTGTAATGACTCTGTCAGACTTATTCTCCCACGAACTGAGCCATAAATTTAGAATGATGGCACCTTTTATTCAGAGAGATTAAATTTTATGAAAATAGTTACTTGATATCCCACTCAGCCTTCAGTCAAAGCAATGGGAACTTACAGAAATGAAATTTGTTGATCTAGTACACATTAGGACAGAAATCAATTTCAACTTCCTTTGGATGTGTCATTAATGTTTATCTCATGGTGAATGTGTATAGTTTTTAGGTGATTGCTATAACACCAACAACAAAGTACTGATTAGATCCTGAGAGTCATTCTTGAACTCAATTCAAAGGCACATTGTCATGGGGCTTCTCCTGTATAGTGAAATTTGTCTGTTGCATCAAATGTTTTTAATTGATCTTTTCAATGTTGAGTGCATAAAAGCCTATTCATGGTCCCCTGTGGCATTCACTACCAAATGAGGAACGAGATAACCATTTTCACGGTAGCCGTTGGTAACCAGTTAATGAGATATGTACTTTGTGTCACTTGCCTTGATTGCTAGGGTTAAAGACAAATAGCTCTTTTGTGTAATTACAGTTTGTCCCTCTTGATGGGTCTGTGATTCAAATCTATGTCTAATTAGATACATAACTATGATTTCATTTAAAGAAAATAATAAAGGATAAGGGCATGGTGAGAACAGAATTCCTTCAAGGGCCTGGACATCCTTCTCTTATGATGGGTGGATCTCCAGCAACTTGGCAGAGTTGCAACTTGAAGTTTGGGAAGCTAGTTTTACAGGTCAAGGCACAGGTGACTTGGAGTGCTATTGACATCTACAGTGACTGAGTTTTGTATGTAATTGCTAGGTCTGACTCAATAGGACCCTGTTCATCTACATGCTCATGGGAATGTGCTCAGCATGATGCATCCCACATCCAACTTCTTTGTACTCCCTCTGCAGTGCGTTTGCTTCTTTATTTTTGCCCCGCCTTCACCTTGAATAGACTTGCTGTATGAAACTGGCAGCCAAAGAGACCTCAACTTCAGAAACGTTTCTGAAATGCTTGTCATAAAAACATCTCCATAGCTGGGTGTGGTATTGCATGCCTTTAATCCCAGCACTGGGTAGGCAGAGGCAGGTGGATCTCTGTGAGTTCAAGGTCAGCCTGGTCTACATATCTAGCTTCAGGCCAGCTGGGACTAAAGGGAGATCCTGTCCCCAAAAGACGAAACAAAGAGAAAAAAAAAAGAAAATATCCACGTCTCCTGCACAACTGTATCCTAGACTTTCCATTTCCCAATTAATCCCAAGGCTGTAGCCCATCATTTTCATGCTCTGCCTCAAGCTTCATCTTATTTTGTTTATTTCCTTTCTATAGAATGAACCCTGGAATCTTCCTGCTTATGGGAACATGGTTTTGTTATTCCAGACACTAAGCTCAGATAGACAATGGCTATAATATGTCACAAAAAATATATTCACTATGTCATGTGGACATAGCTGTTGTTAAATGGCTTTTTGAAGAGTATGTAGAGTATTTGGGTGTTGGATATGGTGGTTAGATTTAACAGTCAAATTCATGCAACCTGGAATCACCTGGAAAGAGAGTCTCAATGGGGGTTAGTTGGCCGTGGGGATATTTATGGAGGATTGTCTTGATTACACATTACGATGTGGGAAGAAACATACATGCGTTCATTCTCTCTGCTGGTGACTGTGCCTGTGATATTTTCTGCCAGGGTATTTTATCACAGCAACAGGAAAGGAAACTAGAACACTGGGAGAATCCACTCCTTTGCACGCAAACAGATGATGGGTTACCTCACCAAGAAGCCTCTATCTCTGCAGACATTTCCAAAAGTCAACTCCTTCAACTCAGATATGGCTAAAAGGAGCAGATCATGAAAACAAAGGACTGTCCTTTGTCTTGACTTCCCTCTTCACCTAGGAAATTCTGAGAACGCCATTGCTTCCTCACAAATTCTGCCTCCTCCTCTGCTCTGCATTTAGCTGTGAATTCCCTTGCTCAGCCTCCTCCTTTCTCTTCATCTGCCACACCCAGTCCCAGACTACAAATGAGTTCCTGATTTTGAAGGAAACTTGGCTGAGCAATCATATTATGTGTTTGTGAACCTGTTATAAGCTATTTTTGTTGTTGCAAGAAATCACTTTACCTGGGATATCCAGTGGATTTCAAGCTGGGAGTGGGAATGTGCATAGGAAAGAAAGAAAGTGATAAATACAAAGAAAAGTGGGAAACAAACAGAGAGGCATCACTCTGCTCTCTTACGGGAATGGATCGCCTTTGAAGTCTGAACTCATGCCCTTAGATAATGTCAGTATAAAATAACCACTCCATTTTAAGGGAAATAAGAACATATTTTGAATCAAAAGAATGGCAATGACCCATGTATTAGTTACTTTCTTCATTGCTATGACAAAAATACCTGCCCAAAGCCATTTAAGGAAGGAAATGTTTGAAGCTCATGGTGGGGAAGTTATTGTGGCAGGAGCTGGAGGCACTTGGTCCCATTGCATATGCCATCAAGAAGCAGAAAGAGATGCATGCTGGTACACTGCTCACGTCCCCCTGCTATGCAGTCCAGGTCCCCAGGCCATGAAATGGTGCCACCATTTAGGGTGAATTTTCCATCCCAGTTAAGCAAATTTAGACACTCCCTCATAGACACACCCAGAGATATTTTTCTTCTCAATAATTCTATATCCCTTCAGGTTGACAGTTAAGATAAATCATTATAACTGAGGAACACAGATTGCAGTTACCTGGCATGACACATTGCACTATGGAAGCAGATGTGTGAATTTTTATAGTCACACAGAGTGAAGAAAAACCATGCACTCAAACATTTAGTGAGTACATTCGTGAAATATTAGGTAGGTGGGCTTCAGCAGAGGAGGGCATCTATAGGTTCCAGATGCCATTTTATAGTATTCCTAACTTTAGGGTTGGTGGAGGTTCTAGGTCTACTAAGCTTAACAATATATTATTCTGAGAATTTTTCTCTTGGTCAGGAAGATATTAGCCCAGATACAGAAATTAAAGTAATTGGCTATTAAAGGGCTTAAGATAGCACAAGATAATTTTGGCTCTTAACCTACAACATCCCTTCTCTCCACAATCACAGTGTTCTGGCAAGCCAAGGTCAAGCAGCCTGTGAGGTGTTTAATACAGATGCTTCTTCAGAGAACTCCAGTGCACAATAGCTTTGGCAGGATTCTATTTCCTATAGCAAAAGAAGCTAGTCTGACATGTAGGATATTTGTAAATTCAATTTATGAACAATGCAAGCAAACATGAGACAGGTTAACTAAAGTTGATTTGTAGCAAGCTGGTAGTCAGTCTAGTTATTCTAACTTTATAACCTCCATGTTTTCCATTTCACTTGCTGGTTAAGTGACCAAGAAAGATCAATTCATCTACTTTATTCCTAAATATTCTGCGACTGCTTCCCATCATAGAGAAAAGAAAATTACTCTTCAGCTGCTTTGTTATGTCCTTGATGAAAATCGAATGGCTTACAAAACTGCTGGATTGAAAATTCAGGAGCAAACAGGTTATAAAACCACCAGTATAAAGCAGGGTACTCAGAGATGTTGAGACTGTCTTCATTAAACAGCCATGGAAACATTATCATGTATTAATTATTATCAACTAGGTTTTAGGAAAGTCTTATATTGTGATGGTTAATCTTGAATATCAACTCGTTTGGGTCAGCAGTCAACTAAGAGACATGCCTCTTGGCAGTATGTAAGAATACTACCTGGAAAAAAAAAAAAAAAAAGACAAGCCAGGCTTAGTGGCTCACGCCTTTAATCCTAGCACTCAGGAGGCAGAGGCAGGCAGATCTTTGTGAGTTCAAGGCCAGCCTGGTCTACAGAGTGAGTTCCAGGACAGCTGGGGCTACAGGGAGACCCTGTTTCGAAAAGACCAAAAAAAAAAAATTAATACTTCCCGGAAGGATTTTCTGAGCATGGAAGACCCTCCCCTAGAATGGGCAGAACCTTCTGGTGGTGGCCCAGATATAAAGAGTTCTGAGAGAAAAGCAGCTCTTTTTTGCCTGTCCGCCTGTACTCCCTGCTAACAAGCACATCTACTCTTGCTGCCATCCCTCACCAACATCAAGACCCAGCTTTCTTAGCTTTCTACTGTGGACTGAAGACAAGTGGCTCTCCAAGAGTCCTCCAGGCTTTTGGAACCAGATTGGGACAGCTGAAGCATATAAGCCTTGTGCACTGGGGAGCAATGTCTCAGCCTCAGTTTATAGACAAGCATCGTTGGTTTATCTAGCCTTTACCATAAGAGCTAATCTAGGGGCTGGAGAGATGGCCTAGCAGTTAGGAGCGCCGACGCTCTTGCAGAGGACCCGGATTCGATCCCCAGCACCCACATGGCGGCCGAGAGCCGTCTGAAACTCCAATTCCAGGAGAACTCCAGTTCCAGGGGAATCCGACACCCTCTTCTGACCTCCGCGGCATTGCACGACACGGGTGCACAAACTTGCATGCAGACAGTACATTCATACACATACAGAAATAAATAAAATTAATAAATAAATAAATAAATAAATAAAAAATAAAAAAGAGCTAATCTAACATATTCCCTAATATGTTTTCATTCTACTGGTTTTGGTCCTCTAGGGAATTCTGACTAGCACATAGATTTCCCCAAATAAGAAACAACCCCACAGGAATGCAGTAGTTTCTCTGGTGGTGTCTATCTGAGACACACCTGATGTCATGGCTTATTTTATCTCATGTTATTTAAATACTGCTCAACTTCCTTGGCAAAGAGCTTCTAAACCTTTATGTTACTTCAGTTGCATCAGCCACAAAGTATAAGCCTTTGGGGATTTATTTATTTATTTATTTATTTATTTATTTATTTATTTATTTATTTTTGCTCTGAGCCCCTTGCTAGTCTTCTAGATGAATTTTGTTATATGACATATAGCCTCCAAATTCAATGAAAATCCACTCAGCCTTTATCTGGGATGTGACAGATAGCCTGAAACTTAATTACATTGACATGGATTTGAGTTAATGCCACGATACTTTGCTGGAAAAGACATCTCTTTAGGAGTGATTACAATTACCAGTCAGACAGGGGACACATAGCCATGGAGAAATCGCAGCACAAACTGATGCAGCTGTGTCTGTAGGACACCCTTCCAGGGACTGAGTGCTGTCTTCATTCGTCCAGGTAATCACCCCTAGACCTTGACTTAATAACTTAAAGAAGTTGTTCATTGCATGTCAGAGCAAGAAAGACTTCTAATAATATTAAGTGATATCCTTGTGGAGACAAGGATGTCTTAAGGTCTTTAAAGATGCTATAGCTGCTATAAATAAAATATTCATTGCATACTGTCTCTCCATTGAACAAGTGGGTTTTTATAATCCTTGGCCCTCTCCTGGTCAGAGGAGACATATATATCAGAACATACTAACTTTCCACATCAATTTCTTTCTTTCCCTCCCTCCCACTTACTCTCTTTTCTTTGCAAGAGGTCCACTTCTGAGTAAATTAAATGAACATCTCACTAACTTATCTTCCATTTTACTCTTGCAATCTTCTTTTGAGAAGGGTTCTGTTACTTATGACCTCTCAACGTTAAAAGCAGAGATTCTATCATTTTGAAACTTGATTGATGCTATTGAGAATGGTTAAGCTGATTGGATCCTATTGAGGAGATTATCATAGGCAAAGACCCAGGCAAGATGTGAAAGGAATGAATGACAGAAGATGAATTAGGAGCTGCTGCTTCAAGCAAGAAACACAGAGCCAAGTATTTAGAACAGAGTGGCAATATTAGGAATGAATAAAAGAGAAGAGAGTGGTAGGGAAATGGTCAATATAATCTAGAAGCTGGCAGGGTTTTCCTGTAAAAGAACACATTAAATGTCTTTATTAACTGAACTTGCTGGCATATGGCTGCAATCCCAGTAGTGGAGGAGAGAGGTGCTAAGAGGAAGATTGTGAGTTCCAAGCAATTAGAGCTACATAGTGAAACCATGTCAAAATGAATGAATGAATAAATGCATACTCTTTAGCTCTGAGAACTGTGTAAGATTCTCTAGAGGAACACAATCAATAGAACGAATGTATATTAAAAGGACATTATATTGGCTTAGAGGATATGTTCTGTCTGATCTAACAAAGGCAGTCTTCACACTGGAAAGGCTAGAAACCTGGTATCTTCTCAGTCCATAAGCTGGTTATGTGGGAAGTCCCAATCTGCCGCTAAAGGCCTGAAGGATTCCTTAAGAGCCACGGGCCTTCGTACGTGTTGGAAAGTCAAGGAAGCAGGGCTCTGACGGCAGCAGGGTGGAGGCAGCAGGCACCACGTGAAGTTAGGACAAGCAGACAGAAAGCAGCAACTTTCCCCTCAGATCTCCTGATATAAGCTCAGGGCCAATGCTGGAAGGCGCCACCCACATCTCCAGTGGGTCTTCCCACTCCACCTAACCTAATCAGGATGATCCCTCACATGCGTGCCGAGAAGCACATCTAATTCAGATAATCTCTCACAGGTATGCCCAGAGGCTTTTCTCCTGGGTGGTTCTAGAGCTTGTCAAATTGGCAATCAATATTCACCCTCACAAGGACTGTGATCTTTCACATTCCCCAAATATTCAACTCTGTGATAAAGTATCCATAGATAAGAATTTTTTTCTTTTTTTTTTTTTTTTGGTTCTGTCAGATATTTATTCACAGTAATAAAAAAGTAACTAATACACAACAATGATTGAGAAAACATTATGCCTGATAATAACTGTAATAGAGCTGTCAGTGTTTTATTTGAAGACTTAGAACCTGACTGAAAAATAACTCATCTTAAAGGCACAGACTGGAGAGAAATCCAAGAGAGATTCCGTAGTCTACAGTCAGCAATTAAGAAGCATTTAGCAGGCTGCCCATCACCACTGAAGGAGCTATCTGATTGCTTGACTACAGTATCTATGGAATACTGATGAACACAAGACGTGAGGGAGAGAATTCCACTAAGAACTGGCAACAATGATATGACAGGAGAAAGCCTTACAGATGTTGCGTGAGGCCACAGTCTAGCCATCTAAAGTTGGGCTCTAGTGAATTCCACAGCCTCCTCAGAAATCCCTTCTTATGCAGACAATGGAAAAGGAAAAGAGAAATGAGTGCATTTCACATACCACCAGGACTGCTGACCCATCCTGAAGAGAATGCCCATACAATGAGTCCTCCTCACCATGGTGGGCTCTCATCTGTCTCAGTCGAGACTGGTCCTTCCAACATATACAGTAATTACAGAGCCTGAAAATAAGTGGTGGGTGGATTCTAGAGCCCATCAAGAGATTTACATTATAACAACACAGTTGCTTTCAGATAAAAATAAATATAACAATAATGTTCAGTTTGCCTTTCTTCTGGGGATTTGGTGTTAGCATCTGCAAATGAGGGAAACCATTCCCCTTTGTTCTTCTGGGACTGTGCTACTTCATTTAGCATAATGGCTTGAGTTCCATCCATTTACCTGCAAAGTTCATGATGTCATCTTTCTTTACTGCTTTCTTTAATCCATTGTTCAGATGTACCACCATTTTTGTCATCCACTCATCTGTTGAGGGGCATTTGGGGGTGGTTCCAGCTCTTTGCTATTGTGAAGAGAGCTACAATAAACATGAATGTGCATGTATCTTTGCAGTAGGATGAGTCTTTGGGGTATATACCTAGGAGGGGCATTACCGGGTCAGGTGGTGGGCTCATTTTGAGTATTTTAAGGGTTCTCCACACTGCTTTCCATAATGGTTGTACAAGTTTATATTCCCACCAACAATGGATGAGTGTTCCCCTTTCCTTACAATCTCTCCAGAAGAAATTTTTTCTAATGAAATTTACTTACAAGGAGGCTAAGGCAGAATCACAATTTGAAGGGTAGCCTAGATTTCATGGAGCATTCAAGGTCTTTACAATAAAAGTTCCCTCAAAGTTAAAGAAAGGAAGGCAGACTTTACTAGAAAGTGTACCTATGGAATTGGACACTTAAATGAACCAATTCTGGCAACCAAATTTTAAATACCACTTCCAACTATGAGATCTACAAAGAACTAGTCGGTGTAGTCCTCAGTGTGGTCTAAAGATCAATGTTGCTTTTCTGTGGAGCTGAGTTCTCAGATCTCAGAATGCATTTCTGAATATGGAACTAGGTACTGGAAGATGTAGACAGAGGAAGTGAGCAGCTTGGTGAAGATTCTATAGCTTAGCTACAATAATGGTTGGATCAACTGTTCTTTGCCTTGCCCTTCACTCAGGGCAACCTTGCCTTCTTCTTCTTCCCAGGTGCTTGTTCTAGATATTCAGAGAGAAATGCTCTACCTTTCTTATAACTTTCATGCATCTTTGTGTGTGTGTGTGCTCATGTGTATAAGGGCATATTCATGCAATAGTGTTTGTGTGTGTGTGTGTGTGTGTGTGTGAGACAGAGAGAGAGAGAGAGAGAGAGAGAGAGAGAGAGAGAGGATAACTTGGGCACTGTCCTCAGGGGCACTGTCCTCAGGAACACTGTCCACCTCTTTTGAGACAGGGCCTCCTTTGGTCTGGAGCCTATAAACTAGGCTGGATTAGATGAATAAGCCTATCAACTAGGCTGGATTAGATGAATAGGCCTATCAACTAGGCTGGATTAGATAGAATAGCTAAAAAGGCTCTAGGGCTCTCCTATCATCTTCTCCCCACTGTGACTTTTTATGTGAGTTCTGAGGATCCAACTCAGGCCTCCGTTCATACAAGGCATCTCCCCAGCCAGAACTTAGCACTTCCATGTGTTTCTTCTCCTTGGTCCCCTCTCGTGACTCATGTTACAAATATAGCTCTGGGTACCTGTGCCTTCTAAACACATACCCCATCCTTGGTCCTTCCAGAATCTTGTGTTGCAGTTGTACATTCTCATAAAGTACATCTGAAAATGAACTCCCATTCTTGTTTAGGTGGCTTAGTGCAAAGAACACTCGAGGCTTCTGGGCAAGGAAACATGACCACAAAGCTGGCAAGGAGGGGGTTGACACAAATCTGGCCATCCATGTCCCTTTATTGTCTATACAGAATTCCATCTGCTATGCAGTTGCAAGGAACTGGCCTTGACAGAAAGTTGCTGATGCTCCAGGACTTAATTGATAGAAGAATCAGTATTACAAGGAATTAATAGACACCCTTGAATGAATCTTGACATGCATTTGTTAGAGAAAGCTGTGCTTTCCATAAGGAAGATGGAGACAGGGACACAGGGAGCATCAAGAATGTTCAACAAGAAGATGTGAAAGACACTATAGATAAGTGTGTAATGGGGCAACTCGGCCACTCAGGACAATTCAAAGGCTCATATAAGTCCCAAGCTCTTGCAGAAAATTGATGTAAGACAGTTCTTGACAAGTCATTAAGCTTAGTTTTAAGAAACTCAATTGTAGACACCATAGGCTACCAAAGTAGAAGCCCAAATAGCAGCAGTGTAATCCTTCTTTTGAAACTATTTACCAGGGGTCCCATAGACCCCCAATCAATACTGGCTATGTCCCTGGGTCTTGGTTAGACATGAGGACTTCATGATAAGACCCTATTTCTGAAGATACTACATATATGAACTATAAAACAAACAAGGAGAAATCAAGATGGTGCTGATTTCAAAGCCTCGTCTCTGCTGGATTGATTTCATAGGGCTGGAAGGTGCTATGCATGCTACCTGAAGAGAAAACAAGACATCAGACTTGCCCAGCCATGAACCTTATGAGCTACAACAATAATGACTGGCCTGGCAAGATCTGTCCACCAGTGCAAACGTGGCACAAGTATTATGGGAGTGACCAACCACTTCACAGAATAGACTGCATACCTGACATAGATACCAGACCTAAGAACCTGAATCTAGACAAATGTTTGTCTTCAAATGCTGTTTTAAAACATTCTGACCAATACCAACTTGAGGAAGAAGGGGTTTATTTGGCTTACAACTCCTGGCTCACATTTCATCACTTAGGGAACACAAGATAGAAACTCAGGGCAGGAACCTAGAGGCAGGAGCTGAGGGCCAGGCCATGGAGGAATCCTGCTAACTGCCTTGCTCCTCGGGCCTTTGCTCAGTCTGCTTTCTTATACAATAGAGAACCAGCTGCCCAGAGGTGGCAGCCACAGTGGGCTGGGCCTTCTTATATCACTCAACAATCAATAAAATGTCCCACAGACTGGCCTCAGCCCAGTTCAATAAAGGCAATTCCCCAATTGAGGCCCCCTTTACCCAGGGCTGTCTAGTTGACAATTAAAGCTATCCAGCACAACAGGTCACAGGCCAGATGGGAGAGCCTAGTACTATTATTCTGTTAAATGAATATAATATTAAACTGTTTCCCAATGATTTATGGTTATATCTATTAGATCAATGCATCTCACAACACTTACCAGGGAAGCTTTCTTATGTAGCAGATGGTTATTAACACAGAAATCCAATGTGAAAATAATAAGAGGTCTCAGAGTGCTTATCCCAGAACAGGACACCTATATTAGATTTCTGCCTCCGAAGGCTCAGGATCACTGGGGAAGAGGTGGTAGAAGGAGTGTAGGAACCAAAGGATAGATGCCACAAGGGAACAGATTTTTTTTCAAAACAGCTGCTCAATTACTCATGTGAACTCACAGCAATGGTGACAGTATGAGGAAGTGTCCCCTAAACTCGAGCCAGACAAAATCTCAGGATAGACTTAATTAAGTAGGTAAGGACCCTCAACTGTACTTAAGAATGGGCAACTTATGATGGCTCAGAGTCTCTTTTAAGGGTAAGACTCTTGGTAGGTTGGGCAGGCTCCAACGGATGAACCACATAAAGGACATTTGGGGATATTTGACTCTATAGGCACACACACACACACACACACACACACACACAAACACACATGTATATATTTGAGTACATAAAATTGGTAGGGGATAGTAAGGAAGTTGATCAAAGTGTATTGTGTGAAATTTGAAAAAAATCAATTAAAATTAAACACACACACACACACACAAACACACATGTATATATTTGAGTACATAAAATTGGTAGGGGATAGTAAGGAAGTTGATCAAAGTGTATTGTGTGAAATTTGAAAAAAATCAATTAAAATTAATTGAAAGAAATTAGGAAAAGAAAAAAAAAGGGAAACTGAATTGTGGAACAAGTTCTACAACTAGAATATGGGTATATAAATAAAGAAGAGCGAGACATGAGTTGAGGAAAAAACAGTCATCATAGTGAGTGAAACTGGTTCCTGAGTTCAAAAGACATTGAAGAGATAGAAATACCCACAATCATCTCTAAGAGCCGTCCTAGAATTCACCATAAGGGATGAATTGGAACAGTTAGTGCTGGCCACCTAGTGGTGGAAGATGTGATAGCATGATAATCTGTTCAGTTCTTGGGAGGGTTACTGAAGTTCTTAATCAAAACAAAAGCAATTATAAATCTGTGTGAAAAAAGCTTAAGATATTTCACAGCAAGAGAAGCTTCTGTGATTACAATGCAACCTTTCACTTGAAAATTCATCCAGTTCAAAATTAGATGCTCTTTATTATAAGGATAATTTGAATACACTATCTTGTTATCAATCTATATTTGGAGATTACAATCATTATGCTGGCAGCTGTAAGTACAGAATACCTTCAGCGAAGTCAGCTCACTCCAAACCTGTTAAGAAAAAACAGCAAAGTTCTCAAGCAGTCTGAATGGGGCCTGGAAGCTACACCTGAAAGAATCATCTCTATAGACAATCAGATGGCCTTGGACTTGGCATATTTTAGAGATTTCACAGAAAGACTTGAACTTAAAGTAGATTGATAACTTTTGTCATGAAACTTAATGCTTAAGGCCTTGGCTTCTAAGTTCTGCCCTGTCCCTCCAGCCCATTGTCATGAGATTTAAGTTCTTCCCAATTCCCCACATCAGTCTGTGTTAGGGTTCCCTGCTCATATCTTACCTTTCTTGCCTTCAGCCATCCATCCAGAAATCGACTCCCTAATCTGCCTCCTTGTAACAACACCTTCTCATGTAACCTCTGAGTATTGTCCTGGACAGCCACCCAAACTCTTTGGCTCACATAACACATTAACATATACTTTTACTTCTCATTCTCTTTTTCTTTCCCAAACAGCACAATGTCCAAGATAATATTTTTTCTTCCCATTAGCTGCATGATTTTATTTGGTCTTATTCTTTTTTCATGAATACTAATATTTATATTGACATACTGGAGATATAGTGGTTGGTGAGATGGTTCAGGGAATTATAGTGAAGTTAAATAAGGTTTGACCCAAGCTTTTTACTGGGTGATAGAGCTTAACTGCTCAAGAGAGTCAGTTTGTAATGAAAGACAGAGAAGTGGTAGGTACAATTTATGGGGAAGCAGCAGGGTTTGTATGTTCAGGCATGTGTCCTTTTGTCTCAAATATCATTATAGATACAACTGTGAGCCCTTTCCACCGTTCTATGTTCTTTTTTTATACTTTCTTTTATTTCATTTTTTAACAATAAATAATAAGTTGTGAGTACAAGCATCCTTCATGTAAAACCAATTTGCAAGCAGTTGTGCACAAACCCACACAGCCCAAGGCTCCCACCATCCAGCTGGAGGGGCTTGTATGTACATTCAAGTTGATCAAATAAGTGTCCAGTCTATGTTGCTGTAGTTTCACCATTCACCCCAATCACAGCCCTTACATTCTACCACGCCCCCTCTTCTGAAGATTGTTCCCTAGGCTTAGAAAATGGGCACAGGTGGACGAGAAGCAAAACAGTCTACTTTCTCTGGAGCTGTCGTTTTGGATTCTGAAGATCAGTCTGGATGTTTTTCCTATTCATAGGCTGACAGTTTGTCCAGGATAACCTTTCAATCTACTAAAAAAGCACAACAATTAGATACATAGGTATTTAAACAGTACTATTATTTATGGTAGGTTACTTTGTATAGACACAGATGTTTGGATAGCATGCTAATCCATGAATTACATTTTTTCTTAAAAGATGACAAGGTCTTACTGTTGGCTTATAACATCTCCTAACCACTAGAAGATGTAAGCTTGTGGCATCAGCCATGAGTTATTCCTCCAAGGGGAGAGCTAATGAGCCAATTAGATTTGGGAATATACAGACATATGGATCTGTCACTGCTGCACAGTATTTCTAGGCAGGTGAGGTGTACTGATGCTAACAGAGAAGTCTTGCTTGACTCAAGGAGACCAGTATTTGCTTTATTGGTTTAGTGGCCTTGGTAACACCTTCTGGTATTCCAGAGACCAACTGTACACTTGCAAGTGCTGTCTCAATACATATTTCCCATGCTTATATCAGGTCTTTGACAGCAGGGCCTTATCTCCTCTCTTCTTGCAGGTATCCCAGTTTACAGGCAAGAAGCCTTTGCCTTTGGTGGGGGGGGGCTTGGATCCCCTAGCCAACATCTCCTTGGCAGAATAATCCATTGCTGATATCAAAGCTCTCCTGTATTAATATATGTTGCTTAAATGCACAACTTAAAGAGACGTTAGTATTATATTTGGTTCTGAATAGAGAATAATCCTTTTCACAGTTCCTATGTCTATTAGTCAATTAAAGAAAGCAGTTTTAAGCTGGGTGTGGTGGTGCGTGCCTTTAATCCTAGCACTTGGGAGGCAGAGGCAGGCGGATCTTTGTGAGTTCAAGGACAGCCTGGTCTACAGAGTGAGTTCCAGGACAGCTGGGGCTACAGGAGACCCTCTGTCTCAAAAATGACCAAAAAAAAAAAAAAAAAAAAAAAAAAAAAAAGCAGTTTTACCAGTTTTATAAGAGATTACTTTTTTTATTAAGTTTGTAAATTTGAGATTACTTCATATTTTTCTTTGTTCTATGAAAAGGAGGTAAGAAAGTCTCTCATTTAAAGCTTGTGGACCTAGAAGGTAAGGTTCATAGGACTCATTATAAACAGTTGTTACAAATAGGATCCACAGAGATCTTTGATGGCTGTAGCAGTCTGAGGCTTTTCTTCTTTTAATGTTTAGATGGGCCAACTTCTGTGCTGGTATTTCTTGGTACATCCACACAATGCAAACTGTAGCTTTTCTTTTTTTCCGGCCATTAAGTTGGTGACTTTTTGACTGTGGAACATAAAAATCTTTTCCCGTAGTGAGTTTTAAGATTTAAATTGAAAAATTTTTGACAAAGGTTTAATATATAACTGTATCCCCCCTTTTTTATTTTGGTTTTTATTTTTTGACCCATGAGTCTCAAAAAGGCAGTCGAGTACACATTGTTGTCCACATTTGTTTTACTTAAAATCTGTATAAAATAACTTTGGGATTAACATATACAAATGTTCTCTATAATTATTGTGTATACAGTATCATCTTGTAACATTCGTCTTTTACCTGTAAGAATAATTTAACTTAAGGAATTAAGTTTGCTTCCCAAATTAACAACATACAGTCACCCAAAACAGCTTGGGTAAATTTAATGACATTTACACCTTGATTCTTGCCTATAGGTATGTGCACAGTTCTTTGTTCTTAAGTCAAGTGACAAGGCTGAGAAAAGGAAGCTAGCAGCAGATTTAGAGGACCACTTCTGGCAGGGAAAGAGTCCTGATTTGGCCTGGCCAAAAGTGAGTGCTGTGTGGGAAAGCCTGGTGGTAGCAAAGCCTGGTGTAGGAAAGCCTGGTCATAGCAGGCTTTTATCTCTGTCTTGCCACTAATATCTATATCCATGATACTCTGTGAAATCAGCACTCAAGGACATTTACCTTGTCTTGTCCAGTCTATGCTCATATTAAAAGCCAGTTATAAAATTATCCCATCCTCAGAAATGTATGTTTAACACACTGGAAATTATTTTCACTGCAAATGTGATTGACTCCATGAATTTCACTGTTCCTTTTTTAATGTGAAAGCTTTATCTGTTTACTCAATGAGCAGGAAAATTGGGGAATATAAATTAAATGAAAGCTTTACTGAAAAATATTCTAAAGTTGCTTTGTAAATGGTAAATAGAGTCGGTTGATGGAAGGAGGGGGAGAAGTAACGTTTACTTGATTCATAATAATTCTATTAATTTAAACTATTTTAGGAACACTTTTGCATTACAAAGTAAAACTCATCTCTATAGGCTTAGGTATACTATATATGTATATCATGAACTAGACAGGCCCTTGAATATCTTCCTACTATGCATATATATGTATAATACCTCTGTCCATATATTAGTTTTTATATAACATATGGGGGAAGTTTCTCATGACTAAGCTTTGGGTAATACAGAAATTGAAACTACAAGTTAATTCCAAGCATTGAGCCTAACACCAAGTTGATGAGATAAGCTTTACACAGACGAATGTCAATCATTCTTCAAAATTCAAAGCTCTTCGTGTGTGATCTGTTGATAATAGTTAAATATTTTATTTATGAAGTCCTAATTGAGACGGATTCATCATTTCTTTGTTCCAAGAGAGATTGTTGACCCTGGTAACTATCAACCAAAGAAATTATCTAACAACTAAAATCTATATGAGGTGACATCACTGTATACCTTAAGTTGTAGAGAATGAGAATGTTACAGCAATATTGAGTGACAAAGAAAAGAAAGTTGAAAGCAAAATTGCCTTGAAACTTCAACCAGCTCATTAGATCCTGTGAATTCTATACAAGAGAGAAATAATCACAGTTCCAATTGAAACAGGAGAGAATTTTGTGGTAGACATCTCTCAGACTCTATTATTTTGGGAAAATCATTCTGAACTAGAGAATTGAGTGTTTTCTCTCATGGACATTTGATTTAAAGGCTATTGTATCCAAGGATGCTTGCTGTGGCGTAGCTCTTGCTGTTTGTGCAAACCTGCAAATGACCCAAAGCCCAGAGTTATAATTAAGGACCTTGTTACACCATAAAAGATTTTCAAGTTTTAATCTATGACAACCCACACAGCCCTCGTGGCTTAAATACTTTATTGACCTGGCTGGCAAGCTGGCTCTTTTGTTGGATCTGGAAGCACCCTGCTTCAATTTATCTCTTCCACACTACATATTTGTAGTCATAAATCTTTTGTGAACCTCTTTGAACATTAAAAATAGCCCAGCATTGCCGGTTTTGCTTGTGGTGCTGTGAGAGCCAAGCCAACTGCACCGGCCTCCTGAGGCCTTTCCTGTTGCTCTGCAGCAGCGTGTGTTTACATCTGTCCCAGCCCTCATGAAGTGTCACATCAGACAATGGCATTTCTAGTCAGAGTTGGGTCTGTGCACCCAGCTGCCTCCCCTGTCCAAGCTGAGCTTGCATGCTTCTGGTCCTTACCTGGCCATTTCTTATCCTTTCTGTTGATGAGGACTCAAGATAAGTAAATTGTTTTCATTCTCGGGGATTTCACTACATGAGCAGAATAGCTGAGTTACCAGCAGAGCCCAGCCTCAGTGTCCACTCAGGTCACAAGTGAAATTCATGGAGTCAATCACATTTGCAGTGAAAATAATTTCCAGTGTGTTAAACATTTTGAAGAAACATTGACATTCGTCTGTGGTAAAGCTTACCCCAGCAAAGGCCAGGGATTCACTTCTGAAGAAAAGAAATCACTTCACTGTAGAGCCAAATACCAATCAGAATGCCAGGGTGACTACACCACTGTCTTTAAAGAAGACAGATGGGGAGATGGTATATGGACCTGAGTTCATAAAACAGCTGTGGCCCATGTGTACCTGAAAGCTCAGTACTGGGAGGGAGGTGGGGGTAACAATATTAGTGGGACTTGCTGGCCAGCCAGCTTCACTACAAAGCAATGAACTGGAGAGTCTAGGAGAGACTGTGTCTCCAGGGATTATGGTGGAGAATGATAGATCGAGACACCTCTGTCCTCCTGCAGCCTCCACACAAGCACAGATGTGTGCATGCACACATACAAGTGCACATACATGTATGTACCACACACACACACACGCACACACACACAGACACACACACAAAGGGAAAGAGAGTTCAGTGTTCAGGTAGAACTTCCTTCTTCAAACATGGCTATGGTATTCATTTGAATTTATCCCACTGGTGAGTAGAAAGAAATTTACGGGCTTGTTCCACAGACACTACAAGAATATCTGTGTCTCATCTTCTCTGGTCCCCTAGGAGCTTGTGTGATTCATCCATATTGAGAGCTAATTGATTTCCAGTAACTTGTACATATTTTAAGTGTGTAAATAGTTTGTTTTTCATTTCATGGTTTCACAGCTTATTTCCACAGTCGGAATAATGAACATGTTCAATACCTCGGCAAATGTTCTTGTCTTTTTGGACTCTCTCCTCCTGCCCTTTCCCATCTCGCTCAAGTCTCTAGGCAACTACATATGTTTTCCATTACTGTAAACCAGTTTGTACTTTCTTGACTTCTATGTAAATGGCACCAAAGTAAGTACTCTTCTTAACTTCTTTCACTCAGTATAATTATCTTCAGATTGGATCCTCTGTCACTTGTTCCTTCTTTCTTATTGCTGAGCAGTAGTCTATATACTGTAGTTTGTTCATCCATTCTTCTGATAATGGACATTTAAAGATTTCTATGTTGGGGCTGTTCCAAATAAAACTGTTGTTAACATTTGTGAATGATTTCCTATGCCTTTATTTCTCCTGTTAAATGTGTAGGAGTAGAAATGCTACTCAGGTAGACAGACAGAGTACAATGAGAGCTTGTAAAATTATTCTGAAGTCTAAGAAATTGTCAAGCTCTTTTTGAAAGAGGGTTATTACTTTGTATTCTTAGTGCCTGAGAACTCCAATCCCTCCACACCAAGTTACATCCTAAAAAGCTTTTATTTGTTTGTTTTGTTTTGTTTTAATCCCCTTGGGTAGATAAGTCTAGCCCATGTGACCATCTACATTCAACATGCTCTTGTCTTTATCTACACATCAAAGAGTCAAGGCTTGGACTGGACCAAGAAAGAAAACACTGGGATGAGGAATATTAATGAGTTTATATTAAAATGAACTATGTACTTTGTGAGATACCATAGAATGAAAGAACTTTTGCAAGTCAGAATCATATGTCAATGAATTAATATGGATTAAAATTCTTGTTCTTTATTCTGTGGAATGAAAGGAAAGTGAACATATTTTCTTCCTTCCTTCCTTCCTTCCTTCCTTCCTTCCTTTCTTTCTTTATATCTTTTTTCTTTCTTTCTTTCTTTCTTTCTTTCTTTCTTTCTTTCTTTCTTTCTTTCTTTCTTTCTTTCTTTCTTTCTTTCTTTCTTTCTCTTCTCCCTATAGCCCCAGCTGGCCTGGAACTTGCTATGTAGACCAGGCTGGCCTTGAACTCACAGAGATCCACCTGCCTCTGCATTGAGAGTGTTCAGATTAAAGCCATATGCCACCATGATCAGCTGGAAAGAGAATATATTTTCATATGTGTGTCATGTGGTTATGTACATGCAGTGTGTGAGCACACTTGTATGTGAATGCATATGTGTGTGCATGCATGTGTCTGTATGTGGAGGCTGAGGTTAATGTTGGGAATCATCATCCATCAGAATTCCACTTTACTCATTCAGTTATGGTGTCTCACTCAAATTTAGAGCTCACATATGAGACTAGTCTTGGCTACCCACCCCCTAAATCTCTGTGGCGTATGATTGGAGATACACACAGCTGTAACATTCACTGGGTATTTAAAAGGTTTCTGGGGATTGGAACTCACCATTTACACAGCAAATACTCTAATCACTGACCCATCTCCCAGAGTCAGAAAGTCAACATAGTTTGGCTTTAATTTCATGGAAACCAGGAAATGTGATTTTATAGGTTGACTAAAATGTACTTAAATTAAGTACATTTTTAGAATATTTTTAATAGTTTTAAAAATATTTTATTTATTTTTTTATGTGTGAGTGTACTGTCTGCATGTAGGTTGGTGCACCCGTGTCACTGTCCCACAGTCACGGAAGCCAGGAACCTGGAGGCAGGAGCCGAAGCAGAGGCCGTTTGTTCCCATGCACCCAACTTGCTCATAGTTTGTTACACAGTCCAGGCCACCTGCCCAGAGATGGCACCATCTGCAGTCCAGCTACATTTTCTTGAGATACTTCATACTAAATAGAAAATCCCCAAATTATGGCCCATCATGAGAGTTGTCACCATCTTTTCATGTGGTGATTACAGGTGTTGGGAGGGGGTATCTGAGATTTCAGGGGATTGTAGAGGCCTTGCTCATGTTCCCTGGGGGGAGGGTAGAAAAGATCTTTAAAGGACAGAATGAGTGCAACATTTTACTGCAGAGGTGAGATGGGGCATGGACTTTAAGCAACAGGAAAGTGGAGGGAGCAGGACTTGATGAGAGTCTGTGGCCCAAATGCTCTCTTGGGAGTACAGTGGCCAGTGTGGGGTACCTGAGCTCTCTGCTAATGACTCCGGAAAATGGGAATGAACCTGAAGATGTTGTTTTGCTTGGAGCATCTTCACTTATTACCCAGTGACATATTTACTACATATGCATTTATCTAAACAACATTTGACCAAAAACAACCAAACACTGGGTATTCAGATTTCCATCTGCAACTTTAACCCAGTGTTAAAATATTTACATACAGCCAGGCATGGTGGCTCACACCTTTAATCCTAGCACTTGGGAAGCAGAGGCAGGTGGATCTCTGTGAGTTCCAGGCCAGCTGGAGCTACAGGGAGACCCTGTCTCAAAAATACCAAAAAAAAAATAATAATAATTGCATGCTATCTAATATGGGCTAGAGAGACGGCTCAATATTTAAGACCGTATTCTGCTCTTCCGATGGACTCACGTGGAATAGCTCATGACCCTGCATCTCCAGCTCCAGGATGTCTTTGGCCCTCCTCTGGCCACCACAGGCATCTGCACTTACATGCACACTGACCCCCAGAGACACACAGATACACAGACATACACACAGACACATAATTTATAATAAAACATCTAAGAAAAAAGACTTTGTTGGTCTAGTTTCTATCCTTGTGAGAAAAGATATAAGCCAAAAATATTAGGAAGATATTTCAGTCATTGGTCATTTGCCTCTGTGGCTTCTAGTCTGTGTCAACAGAGACTGCCATACTGCGGTGTGTGTGATGGAAGAAAGTTGTTCATCTGTTGGTAGAGACACAGAGAGGGACACAGTGGCTGGGGACAAGATATACCCTTCAAGGCCACATCCCCTTGGGACCTCTTCCAACTAAGTCTTACGACTTAATAGCCAGGTAGGCTATAGACATTTTTTTTGTCTTTTTGAGACAGGGTCTCCCTGTAGCCCTAGCTGTCCTGAAACTCACTCTATAGACCAGGCTGGCCTTGAACTCACAAAGATCCTCCTGCCTGTGCCTTCCAAGTGCTAGGATTAAAGAAGTGAGCCATCACACTACATAGACTTCTTAATGGATAAATCTGTCAGTGAAGTTAGAGCCTTTATGTCCAGATTACCCCTCAACAGCACCACCAGCTGGGGACTAAACCTTTAACATATAAGACTCAGGGATGTTTCATATCCAAACTGTAACAGGATATCATTATAAAAATGTATGTGATTTTAAGTTTGAAGGTGAAATTCAGTCCACAGACACACAATGGCAGTCAAAAATATCCACAGAGAAAGACAAATTAAAGACAGGTATTTGTCATGAGATGTTCTGCTAAACTACTTTTCATAATTTATCTCATTTAATCTAGTTTCCAATTTACTGTTTTGTGTGTGATTATCTTCCATTAGTAGACAAGCTCGGGTTATGATTTTAACCCAGATCTGTCTAAAATCAAAGATTTTATCAGTACCCATCTCAACAATGTTTATGTATTTGATATCAAAGTTTTGGAAATATGGTAAAAAGAGGAAATTATAATTCCATATTCAAACATTAACCCTGGGCTTCTTATGCATTGCTCCACATTAAGCCCTCCTCCAGACTATCAGCTTACAGCTTCAGGATTGGACAGATTGAATGTTGGTAGGAGATAAAGGGTTTGGACCCTACAGGGCCCATGGGACATTAAAACATCAGCTGCCTGGCTTATTTATCCCTGAAAATAAGCAGAGATCTCAGTAGGGATGGGAGGACTTTCACATAGAGCTGCTAACATGTCTACAGGTGGGATGCAGGTGGGAGACACCCCCCCACTGTCCCTGAAACTAGCTTCTGTGCATATGACAAAGCAGACCATTTTACAGCACAGAGACTAAAACAAACAGAAAATTATAAAGTGCACAAAAGGATTTTCTACACTGCTGAGCCTTGCAAAGTGTTCACGTTTGAATTCTCCTTTGGAATTCATTATCTCCAGGCAGCATTTGCTTTGGGAAAGTCAAGGCAGCTGAGCTGAAAATGTGTGTTATTATGACTTGAAGTTTCTGGGGATAAGCTACAAAGACTGCAGCATCCAGAACCAGTCCTGCTGTTGGCAAAGTCTTTGTTAATGAACCAAGCCTCTTACTCTACTAATTGCCAAACAGGATTCCACAAAAAATACTATTTAGGAATGCATTCCTAACTTGTTTTGATAGTGTATATTCTGAAAAGCTAACTTTAACTGAAATGCCTTTCTAGCATCCATGAACTTGTATTACTTGCATTTTCTCAATCAGTCTTCAGTTTGGAACATCTTAATCAGGATGCGAGTTTCTAGACAGCACCAGCGTCCTGACATGACTGCTCCCTGGGTTATTTCCCTGTCAGTTCTGCTTCTGCCTTCTGTACCTTTCCTGGCAGACTTCTCTTTCTTTACTCCATCCCAATCTTGCTTGTCATTCTGTGTCCAAATGCCTGCCCTTGCTCTAGGATTCATGGAACCTCAAGGGCCCGATGATGGTTCCCTCCCATGATTCCCTTTGACAATTACTCCCTGTTCCTGTTATCTGACAAGTAATAGGCTGTCTTCATGGCACCTTTCCTACTTTTAGTTTTGAATTAAAATTTAAAATTGTTATCACTATTCAGCTTTTTTACCTGCCCACTCCTTTAGACCTGGACTTACATGTTCTTGTCTTTAATACCTGTAATAGCACCAAGTGCTTACCTTCCTGAAAGATGGACTTCAGGAAAGAATGTCATTAGGTGATTGAAAAATTAAATGATAGAATAATGCTGGGGAATAACCAACTGCTCAAAGTTAAAAAGACACTTGGGCTTATTTTTCCACTTTCCATAATTACTGTTTCACAACTGGCTAAATAAAGAAATATCATCAGAGTTCGGTTCAACCTTTGCACACCTATGGTCTCATAAGAGTTTGTTAAATAGGGCTGGGAAGTAAGGAAGTGACTGAAAAGAAGGAACAAATTGTTAACTGTGACTGTTTGCTGCTTCCTACTGAAGAAGTAATGTAAATTTTAGTCCCATATACAATAGAATTATATTGATTAGACTGCCTTATTCAAAATTATTAATGCCATGAAATTGAACTTCATTAGTATAACTTATTTTGCTACTATAATATATTTTATAAGAGCTGAACAAATGAATCTAGTGTAATTTGTACATGGCCAATGAAGAGCACTGGGTATAGGCCTTTATAAAATCACTACAAAGGCACAATATGGACCACTTGTATAGTATTTCTGCACAAAGCTATAAATACTGCTTATTAATCCAATAAATTGGTAACGATGTCATAATACCAAAGGCTGTGCATAAGTGTGATGATGCACTTTGAATCTCACCAAGATCAAGGAATCAACTTGTATGTACAGCTTGGATCTCTGATCAAGAACATTGCAAACAGCAAGCACTATGAAAGCAGTTGCCCAGACCCTGATTCTATCCCCAGCCTGAACTCCGGAATCCAACGTCGACTGGCTAATTACAGACTTTCTGAATCTCTGAGACACAGAGATCTGACACAGGAAATGAGGCCCCTGGTATCCTAGCATAGCCTCTGAAACAAAATTCAGCTTATCTCTAGGCGTATCTTACCTTCAAATGGGAAACAACTGGTTGGTTAGCTTGATAAGCATCATTTCAAAGGAGCACATCACTCACCGGATTCTACTCTGGACACAGCACCATGCTGAAAGGGGCAGTGGAGCCTAAGGGAGAGCAAGTAGCCATGACTCTCACACTCTGCATGACAGCTTACAATACATGCCATATTCGAATCTACAAATACTCTCAAACCTGAATCTGGTAGAATGATCTACATATTAAAATACAAGCTGGGCTGGAGAGATGGCCTAGGGGTTAAGAGCATCAACTGCTCTTGCAGAGGACCCGGGTTTGATCCCCAGGACACACATGGCAGCTGAGAATGGTCTGTAACTCCAATTCCAGGAGAACTCCAATTTCAGGGGAATCCGACGCCCTCTTCTGACCTCTGAGGCATTGCATGACACGGGTGCACAAACCTACATGCAGACAGTACATTCATACATAGAAATAAATAAGTAAAATAAAAAAAAAATAAATAAAATACAAACTTCAGGCACCTGTGGAATTATCTAGAGTTGGAGAAATGTTAGAGATCACAGATCTTCATTTCAATATAAAACCTAAGTGATTCCTCCAAAACTGAAATGAGAGAACTACTCTAGTGAATGTTGTATGTTTGGTCCTGGACTATAGAGAACACTTATTTCCCCCGGTATGAGTCAGTTTTCTGTTGCTGTGATAAAACCACCATGACCAAGGGAAGTTATAAAGGGGAGAATTTATTTGAGCTTATAATTGACAGTTCCAGGGAATTAGAGTCCATTGTGATGGGGAGGCATGGTGGCAGGAGCTGGAGCAGAAAGCTGAGGTTCACATCTTCCAGTGAGCACAGGAAACCAAGAGAGAGCAACTGGAGACTGGCAAGACTTTTTGAACTCTCTAAGACCACCCCTAGTAATGTACTTCCTCCAGAATGGCCACACCTTCTAAGACCTCCCCAAACAGCACCACCAACTGGGGACAAAAATGTCTAAGTAACTGAAGCCTATGGGGGACATTCTCATTCAAACCACCACATTCCACTCCCTGACCCCCATAGGCTCATGAGCATATAAAATGCAAAAGGCCTTTAGTCCAACCTTAAAAGTCCCCAGAGTCTTTACCAGTCTCAATACTATTCAAATGTCTATAGTCCAAAGTCTCTTCTGAGATCCAGGCCAATATCTTTTTATTTTTTATTTTTTTGCATGTGTATGAGTGTACTGTCTGCATGTAAGTTTGTGCACCCATATCGTGCAATGCCACGGAGGTCAGAAGAGGGTCTCGGATTCCCCTGGAACTGGAGTTCTCCTGGAACTGGAGTTACAGATGGTTCTTAGCCACCATGAGGGTGCTGGGGATTGAACCTGAGTCCTCTGCAAGAGCAGTCGGTGCTCTTAACCACTAGGCTATCTCTCCAGCCCCCTAGGCCAATATCTTAACTGCAAGCTCCTGTGAAATCAAAAGACAAATTACATACTCCCAACATACAGTGGAACCAAATACACATTCCCATTCCAAAAGGGAGGAATAGAGGCATAGTGAGGAAATACAGGATCAAAACAAGACTGAAAAACAGCAGGACAAACACCAAGTCCAGTAGTTCCATGTGAGACTTCTGGGACTTTACTTCCAAAAGGCTTAGATGACTCAGTTCTTCCAGCTTTGCTTGCAACATACATCTCTTTCTTAGGCTTGTACTACGCCCAGTATGTAGCTCTCTTTGGCAAATATCTCACAGCTCTGGCATCTCAAATGTCTTCTTAGGGTCTCCACTGCCAACCAGGCTTCACCTTCACAGCTTCACACAATGGCCTACCAAGGCCTTCTTTATGCAAGGACATCCCTGCTGCACTCTGCCTGGCCTCAGTGGCTCTCTGAAACTTCAGAGGAAGAACTGACAATCCCTTCACTCTTGCATCCTTCATGCCTCTAAAGCCAGCACCACATGAATGAAACTGCCAAGTTTAGCTGCAAGTTTGGGATGCACCCTGGCCTACTTCAACCACATTCATGGCTTTTCTCTGCCCTGCACTTCTTGGAGTAGAAAACCCATTCAATATTTTCCTTTCAAAAGTTGGGCTTAGATAGGTGTGGTCTTGCCCTGAAGGTACTGTTTCTATTATTTACTCATAAATATCTAAGCCTCTCCTTAATCACTTTAATTTCAATCTTTTCATTGTTTACTTATAAATAGCTAAGCCATTCCTTAATAACTTTAATCTCCTTATCAAAGGGATCCTCTCCTTCACCTGCCTTTGCTCCAAAATTAATCTTCCTAGTGCACTTTTCTAAGTAATTTTTTAAATTTTTTTTATTAATTTTCTTTATTTCCATATGTGTATGAATGTACTGTCTGCATGCAAGTCTGTGCACTCATGTCGTGCAATGCCACAGAGGTCAGAAGAGGGTGTCGGATTCCCCTGGAACTGGAGTTCTCCTGGAATTGGAGTTTCAGGTGGTTCTCAATTGCCATGTGGGTACTGGGGATAGAACCCTGGTCCTCTGTAAGAGCGGTCGGTGCTCTTAACCGCTAGGCCATCTCTCCAGCCCTCTAGTGCACTTTTCTAATACAAACTGTACATTCTTCATTTTTCTCTGCCCCATTTGCTCTTTTTCACTGTAGATCTGTACAATATTCACCATTAATAGCCACATCACCATTTCTACAACAGGCTTTTTTGAAATATCCTCCGCCAAAGAAATTAGTACATTGCTTTTCAGCTTAGCCTCAGGCAAGCATTTGGACTGTTGGTGAACTCCAGCCAGACTCTTTGCCAAAATATCCCAGTTGCTGCTTAAGTCCTTATTTTCCTCTGGAAATACATTTTTCTCAGCACTGCTTTCTTCCTGGCTTCTACTAGAATGGCCCATTAATCTCCCCTTAGAGTAGTCAACAGCTTTTCTAGCCCAATGTTCCAAAGTCTTCCGAATTTCTCCAAACACCCACATGGTCAGGTTCTTCACAGTCAACAGCCCACTCTGTGGTACCAAATACTGTATTAGTGACTTTTCTGTTGCTGTGATAAAAGCACCATAAGAAAGGGAACTTATAAAAGGAAGACTTTATTTGAGCTTATGATTGACAGTTCCAGGGAATTAGAGTCCATTGTGATGGGGAGGCATGGTGGCAGGAGCTGGAGCAGAAAGCTGAGGTTCACATCTTCTAGTGAGCACAGGAAACCAAGAGAGAGAAACTGGAGACTGGCAAGGCATTTTGAACTCTCTAAGACCACCCTTAGTGACGTACTTCCTCCAGCATGGCCACACCTTCTAAGAAATCCCAAAACAGCACCACCAACTGGGGACAAGATGTCTGAACACTTGAAGCCTATGGGGGACATTCTCATTCAAACCACCACAACTGGTATGTAAATTTGGATGGGGGTGTGAAAGCAGCATTAGGAAAATAGAAGAAACAAGAAACCAAAACTGTAGCAGTGGTGACAGCATGCACAGGACCCATGCAAGCTCCAACCAGATGAAACACTAGCATAGGTGCAGGGAACTACCTGAGAAACTGTTGGCACCTGAAAGCTGCTGAGAGAGGGAGAGCTGATCTCTTTCAAGGATGTGACTACTCCTGATCTCTCAACCAGATTCCAGTGAGTGGACCCGTACATACTGAAGGACATTTGGAGCACAAATTAGACTCTCTCTCTCTCTCTCTCTCTCGATCTCTCTCTATGAGAGCATGAGAGAGAGAGAAGTCTTGAATTTGTGCTCTCTCTCTCTTCTCTCTATTATATATATCTATATAGACCTAAATAGATATAGATATCTATGATATCTATATATATATCTATAGAGAGAGAGGGAGAGAGTCTAATTTGTCTCCACCACTTTTATATCTATATCTATATATTCTATATAGAGAAGAGAGAGAGACAGAGACAGAGAGAGAGACAGAGACAGAGAGACAGAGAGAGACAGAGACAGAGAGAGAGAGAGAAAACACTAAATTAGTGGCAGTAAGGGAGGTACACATAGAGGAGGGATTCTAAATACCATCAAAACATATTGTGTGAAAATTTCAAAAATTCGATTTAAAACTTTTTGTAAATTTCTATTGAATCACTGTGTATTTCATACAGAGCACCCTAATCAGTCATAATCATCTCTATACCCTCTTGCCCACTGGCACCCTCCTGTAGTCCCACCCCCACTGGAATTCATACATTGTGTCATTTGCGTTAAAGCCTATTGTGTCAAGTTAGTGTTCCCAGATGTTCTGCAGTCCAAGTTCATCCACTGAAGTCTAGTCAGTTTATCTAGAATTTTTCCCTTTAAGAAGAGTGGCTCTTCCTCACACAGCAGTAATCAGCTGCCAATAAGTATTCAACTAAGATTGGGTCTGCTGCCTATTTCCACAGTTCTGTGTTGGGTTTTTGTCTGCTTGAGTGTGCATAGATACAGATACTGATCAGTGGTAGTGCTCCTGAGGGACAAGATCATTGCAATGAGATTTCGGACTTCCAGTTGCCAGCAACAATTAGCATAACACCTGTTTACTCTTTATTGTCAACTTGACCACATGTGGAATCACCTAGGAAACTGATGAGGTAGATATTCCCGTGGGCATGTCCCTGAGTGAGTTTCCAGAGAAGTTTCACTAAAGACCCAAGACCCACTCTGAATGGACACTACCATGTCAGGACAGAATAAAAGGAGGAAAGAAGAAAGGCAGCCAAAAGCCTGCATTCTCTCATTTTCTGCTTCCTAATCCTTTATGAACAAAATAATTACATCCTGATACATCCTCCTCCAACCATGATGTTATGGCCAATTCCTGGGGCTAATCAACTATGGACTGAATCCTGATTATATGAGGAAAGATAAAGCTTTCTTACTTTAAGTTGTTTATATCAGACACTGTCACAGTAACTGGAAAGGTAAACAATACAAACAATATCACTGACTATTCTGTTTCAATTTCACTGCCCTCATCTGTTATAGAGGCTGGGGGGCTTTATGGAAAAGGCAACAACAAGCTTTCTACCATTTGCTATTAGCAGTCATCTCAGCCCTTCTCGTAACCCCTCCCCCCAGGCCCATTAGGAGAAAGGAATTACATGTCACTTCGGACCTAGCTGGTGCAAAGTGTCTTGAATAGTTTACCCCTTTGAGAATAACAAGAGCTCACAGTGTGTTTTGATTTTTCTATTTTCACTTTTCCTCATCAGAATCTCCTACTTCCTTGAGCTTTACACAACCATACTTCATTTTTAGAATCTTTTCTACTATCTTCCCTAAGTTGCTTATATCCTGCTTTCTGATCCTCTCTAAATGAATTCCCTTTGGTGTATAAAAAACATTCACCTACATGGTTATATAACATAGATCATGTAGGGGAATATCCAAGATTTAACAAGGCATGAAGTTTGGAGGAAAATAAAATTAGAAGAAATAAACTGATTCTTATATTGGTTGGATATCAGACACTCAAGAAACACAGCCCAAGTGGTCTTACTCTGTAAGTAACTAAAATAAAATTTTTCTCACTGAAGGAAATAATCTGTATGTTAGGGGTTTAAAGCTTTTTAAAGTCAACACATGTATAATTCTTTCTCCCTTCCCTCTTCCTCTCATGTTTCTCTTTCTTGACTGCCTGTCCACTCCTATGGGGCAGAGTTTTCTATTCTTTGAGCATCCATGTTTGGATCTGTGATTCTCTCTCTCTCTCTCTCTCTCTCTCTCTCTCTCTCTCTCTCTCTCTCTCTCTCTCATCAGTGTCCTTTGCTTTCTCTCATCTGGCCTGCCACAGCCTCTTGGATCCTCATGGAGCATTGATTCACCATGGTTAGTTAGCAAACTCTCGTCAAGGTAAGTGGAACTTTAGACTTCTGAAGTTCTGAAGTGCAGCTTCTCCATCTGCTTTGGAAACAGCTCACAAGTCCTTCTTATTGTTTCAGATGTTCTCATCAATCTCCTGCCAGAGGTAATTAAAAACTGTTGTTTGTTTGTTGAAGGAGAGCTCTAGAGTTTTGACCCCTCATTTGTTCCGAATAGTTTGTGCTTTGCCTGTAGTGTCTGACAAGAGTTTGCAGAGTCTTGTTTTAGTTCTTGAAACTCCCTGCATGAAAAATTGTTTCATTTCATTACTGTCACATTTGGTTATATTTATGAAAAATAAACACAACTAGTAGCCAACCTTGGGTCTGTCATCTTCCAATCGCTGAGCTGTGTCCCCTGCAGGACCCATTTTTTCACTAGCTACTTGTGGATCCCTGAGTACTTGCCCTTGAGAGGTGCCATGAATTTGGTTATAATTGAATACTTTCCTACTTTGGGTGGTATTAAGTATGCCCCTAGAACATTAAGGGAAGAGAAGGGAAGGGAAGAGAGAAGAGGACATAGGAGGGAGGAGGATCGGCAAGCCAATATGGAGGCTCCACATCAATTTGCTTATCTGAGAAGGCCCACGCTACCTGCGAACATTGAAGGGTTATTCAAGCTAATGGATTTTCCTCTTGTGGAATAACTAACATTCAAAATATAATTGCCTTCACACTTTTTAAGTCCTATTCTATTAATAAATGTATAGAAAAGATGTCAGCATTTAAAATCATTGCAGTTTTAGTCCTTTTTAATTAATTTCAGTATCTTATTTAATCTATATCATAACTTTTAATTTGTCAAATTTTGTTTTTGTATAGCAATCAAAATTTAAAAGTTTCATGTCCCCTGGGCAGCTCAGCATATTGCCTGTTTAAATCCCACTCTACTACTTAGTATTTGGGTATCTCTTAAGAGAAAAGGTCTACATATAGTTTTCTGGTTTTCCTTTGAGCATCATAACCTTGGTTATAGGACCTTTTTATTTATTTTTATTTTATGTGTATGAGTGTTATGCCTGCATGTGTATAAGTGCACTTATGTCATACAGTACCCACAGAAGACAGAAGAGAGCATTGGATTCCCTGGAACTGGAGTTATGGATAGTTATTAGCCACCATATGGGTACTGGGCTTTGAACTTGGGTCTTCTGTAAGAACAGTCAGTGCTCTTAACTACAGAGCCATCTCTCTACCCCCAGAACCTTCTTAATAAGTATGTTCCTGGTTATAAACTATGAAGAGGGAGAGTGTTGTGTGCCTGTGTTTGTATATAGGGGTGTGTATATGCACACACCCCTATATACAAACACAGGCACATATGCACATGCATATTTGTTCAGTAGAGCTTAGATCTAAGTCCTTGTACATAGGCAACAAGTATTCTACCACTGAACTACATCACAGGCCATTGGCTTTAAGAAACAGCATCTCTTATGGAGTTAAGGATACTGTTAGTCTCTTGACCCTGGTCCCTCTGCCTCCACTTCTGAAGTGCATGGGTTTTGTGTGTATCATTATGATGATCTTAGAAGGTATTTAAAACATATGCCTATTTGGCACTATATCTAATTTTTAGGCCTTTAATTTTCAGTATAATGGCATTATTTTCATAGGCTTTCTGAGATACCAGTTCAGATCTTTGCTGTGCAATGCAATGAATTTCTTTAGAAATTCAAAGTTCTTGGCTCAGCCTCTTGGGTTGTCCTGCCTTTTATAGGTACAATAAATTTCATTGCCATCAAGGGCTGTTAAACAACATACAGTGATAAAAATAGTTCCCTTTGCTGACATTAGGTGTTTTTTAAAATAGCTCGATAAATTCTGGTCAACAGAAATTCTCTGCAATTTCAAAAGTCAGAAAGTGAACTGTTGACATAGAAATGGCCCTGTAGTTGCTCACAAACATGTGTTATATGCTTTTCAGTATGACTAGCAGTTGACTGTACCTTCACTCTCTGATGTTATAATAGAAGTTATGCAAGATCCTAGGGGTCACGAGAGGGCTTGTAGGAGGTGACTTGTTTGCCAGGTGATGTATCTGCAGGAGTATAATGGGTAGGGTGGGTGGGAGTGGTAAGTTGATGATTCGGGGGAAGAAAAAAAAGACTTGATTTTGAATTTCACTTATTAAGTTCTTGGGAAAAGGCACAGAAATGCTGTCAGGAATTCTACCGAAGAAGCCTTGGCCTCAGAATCAACAGCAGCTACTGGTCCATTTCTCCTCTTCTACTAACCTCCCTTCCCCTTTGATCCTTCTGCATACAGTAGCCATTTTTTCACTTCCTTAAACAATCCTTTCACATCACCTTTCTTCTTATTGCCTATTTTATTGAACTCGACCCCGCACAAAAGAGGTAGAAAAAATACATCAACCTGAAGTGCAGCAGCGAGTATCTGCTGTATGTGTTGTCTACTCACTTGAACTTGACCAACTTTGGTAGGGCCTCTGTCTCTTCGTAAAAACACTGGATGACTCATTTTATTTTCAAGACCTGCTAGTCTTCTCTTTTATTATTTTTATTTTATGTGTATGAGTGTAATGCCTGTATGTAAGCAGGTACACCCACGGTGTGCTGTGCCTGCAGAGCTCAGAAGAGGATGTTCAATCCCTGGAACTGGAGTTCAGATGGTTGTTAGCCACTGTGCGGGTGGTGGGAAAGAACAGACTCCTGCAAGTTGGCCTCTGACTTCACATACATGCAGTGGTACCCATGTGAACACAATAACTAAATAAATAAATAAATGTAATTTTTAGAGATAGCTTCTTTCCCCAAATTTGGTTGCTAACTATAGTTTTAGTGTGTGAGTGATTTGTGGTAGATTGATTCTGGAGTCACTGCTTTGGATCTCACTTGATGAAAGGCTTCACTGGTAATTACAAGCTGAAAGGTCCTAGTCCCAGATATTCTACTACAAGTCTGTCAGGGATTGAAACATGTTAGAAAGCATGTGTTATTTGTGCAAGTAGTTTCATGAGAAAGTAGAATGTATTAGTGAATGAAATAGGCCCCAGGGCAAGAGAACAGAGTATTGAGGAGTAGGATTAATAGCAGAAGGATTTGGCTACTTCTTTTACATGTAAACCAAATATGCTTTTGAGGTTGAATAAAAATACAAGGCTGCTCCTATGCAGTCTGTCAGTACTGCAGTCTTTTCCAATTCTGAGTGGATCTTCAAATGCCTATTCTTCACCTTATGCTGCATGTTTCTCTGCTATAATGTATTATACACATTCTGCCATTTCTTTCTAAATTTTTCCTTAAACTGCTTCATCTGTCTTGACTCTTGACTCACACATATTATGTGCATGCTTTATTCATTTGATAAACCCCGATAACACCTACCACATGCTTCTTCCCACACAACTTCTCAGAAAAAAAATTGCTGAAATTTGCACTGAAGTTCAGAGTGGGAAAGACTGTAGAAAAGTAAGAAGGAAAGTATAAATGAAAACTATTTTTAAAAGAAGGGAAAGTTAGTATAAGTCAGAAGTCAAGACTCCATATAGGTAGCAGATATCAGGTCCTGCGCTCTGGCCAGGCCTTTGAGCTATGGTGGAAAACAGGTCTCCAGGGCTGTGTTGAGCTAGCAATTATTTGATTCCATGTTTCCCAAAGTGTGGACATAAGGCAACACTTTCCACTCTCAGAGCTGGGCACTTTAATGTGTTGGAAAACTTATTGTGTTTTAATATGTGTTAGAAAAAATAGTATGCATCTTCCTTGGGTAAAAATAATGAGGTTTTCCTTATTAAACTTAGAAAAAAAAGTTTCTTAATAGAATAGGTAGGGTATGAATTTAGAAAAAATGTAAAAGTGGTATTCAAATTTGGGGAAATCCCTTCATTTTTCAAAGGAGTAATTTAACTTGGTTGAGATAGAGTAGAAGTTGAGTATTGAGAGCTGTGGTTCAACATTCCACGATCCTTCTCTTAGTGTGTGGTCCACGGAGCAACTAGACAGGTGTTATCAGAGGCCTGAGCTTGTCCCTCCACCCCTGATTTCCCATGAATTTTAATCTTTTCCTCATGCTTCCTGTCTACTTTCCAGTGTCACAAGTTGGTTATTTGTTGTTTCTGTTGTTGATGTTTGTTTGGGGGTTGGTCTGTGTTTCTGTGCTGTCCTATCATGGTTAGCAGAAGCTGTGGCTCCATCTCAAGTTGGCATTACACTCTCCAGATACTTTCTCCCACAGTAGCGATTTGAATCCTCACATGATCCCAGGGATTGAGACCGGAAACCATCATTATTCCCACTTTCCACATGAAGAAAAGGAATGTCCTGTGGTTACAGTGATTCAATAAAGCTCCTTCTCACAGCTGACCACTCTTTCTTCTTTATGTCCCCCTTCAGGAAGAAAGAAAACTCCAGGCTGGTGTAGATGAGGCCTGGTTGCTGGGATTCCCTCCCATGTTTACAGATAGATAGATAGATAGATAGATAGATAGATAGATAGATAGATACATACATACATAGATACATAGATACATAGATACATAGATACATAGATACATAGATACATAGATATAGATATAGATACAGATAGATAGATATAGATATAGATAGATTGATTGATTGATTGATTGATGTTTTGTGTATTTCATACAACATTTTTTCATTTCTGTTCAGGTGTATTCCCCTATCCCTTCCCCCGACCCCACCCCATGCCATCCCAGACCATGCATTCTGCCATAACTGTCCTGCATCTTTCTCTCAGTCTTTTTTTATGCTTAGGAAATTCGCATTTTCCTCTGTTAATTTCATGTTACTCTAAAATATGTATACATACTCTCTACCCATACACAGTAATTACAGAGTCTGAAAATAATTGATGGGTGGATTCTAGAGCCCATTGAGAGATTCACATTATAACAACATAGTTGCTTTCAGATAAACAAAAATATAACCATACTATCATTCAGCTTGCCTTTTGTCTGGGGGATTTGGTGTTAGCATCCACAAATGAGGGAAACCATTCTCCGTTTTTCTTTCTGGGACTGTGTTACTTCACTCAGCATAATGGCTTTGAGCTCCATCCATATACCTGCAAAGTTCATAATGCCATCTTTCTTTACCACTGAATAGTACTCCATTGTGTAGATGTACCATCTATTTTCTCTATCCACTCACAAATTGAGGGGAGTTTGGGTGGGTCCAGCTCTTTTTGGCTATTGTGAATATTGTTGCAATAAACATGGATGTTGCATGTATTTTTGCCCGTTAGGATGAGTCTTGTGGGTCAATACCCAGGAGTGGTATGGACTGGGTCAGGTGGCAAGTTGTTTTGAGTCTTTTTAAGTGGTTTCTCCACCACTGCTCTTTCTAGTGGTCTGTACAAGTTTACATTCCCACAGCAGTGGATTGAGTGTTCCCCCTTCCCCACAACCCCTCCAGGCATCTGTTTGTGTTTTGTTTTCTTGATCTTAGCTAGTCTTTCTTATCAGAGTGAGATGATATAGGAGGAGTGTTTTTTTTTAATTTGCCTTCCTTTATTATTAATGATGTTGAAACACTTCTTAAGTGGCCTTCTAGGCCATCTTTAATTCCTCACGGGTGAAGACTCCATTCGATTTTTACTCCATTCTTTTGAGTAGTTCATTTGTCTTGTAACTCTTTTCTTTCTGGTATCTATATATTCTTGACGTTAATTGTCTGTCAAGATGTGTCAATGCTAAAGATTTCTTCCCCACTCTGTGGGTTTTTTCTCTTCACCTCTTTGATTGTTTCTTGGCTGGACAGAAGCTTGAGTTTGATGAGGTCCCATTTGTCAACTTTGACCTTTACTTATGTGCAGCTGCTGTCTTGATTTAGAAAGTCCTCTTCCTACCACCTATGTCTTGCAGGTTGTTAACAAACTTTTTCTTTTATCACATTCGCGGTTTCATGGTTCATCGTTGAGATACTTGGATCCACTGGAGTTGATTGTGTACAGGGTAAGAGGTAGGGTTTAATTTGTTCTTCTACAGATGTTGATTCAATTTTGCCTGCACCATTTGCTAAAGATGCTATCCTTTCCTCCATTGAGAAATTCTTTTGCCCCTTTGTCAAATATGAGGGTGCTGGAAAATTGTATGAGCTAAAATTTGGATCTTCAATTTTGTTCGATGGTCAACTGGTCTGTTTTGTGCCCGTACCAGTCGTCTTTATGAACTATGGCCCCTGTAATACCAGTTTTGAAGTCTGTAGTCGCAACCCCCCTGTATGCCTTTCTTTCTTAGGGTTGTTTTAGCTATCCGGGGTCTTTTTTTTTTCTATATGAATCTTATGATTTTTTTTCCAAGTTGTCTGTGAAGAAGCTTGTAGGGATTTTGATTGGGATCTGCGTTGAAAATGTATAATCAGTTCGGTTAAAATGGACATTTTTACTATTTAATTTTCCCAATCCATGGCGCATGGGAGTCCTTTCCATCTTTTGATGTCCTTTCAATCCCTTCAGGGGTTTAAAATTTTTTTGTAGAGACGCTTTGGTATCTGGTTAGGTTTGTTCGCACGTATCTTATTAATTTTGAGGCATTATGAGTGTGAAGGTCTCTTGTATTCCTTCACTTGTTTATTGTTGTTGTAAGGAAATGCCTACTGATTTTTTAAGTTAATTTTTGGAGATAAAACACTTTAATAAAACTCTAGACCATTTCTATTAAGTTTTCTGGTGGATGGTTTTAGCATCCCTTAGGTAAACTATCATAACAATCTGCAAAAAGGGATAGATTAACTTCTTCTTTCTGACAAATATTTCCTTTAATTTTTCTTCTCTTGTCTTATTGCCCTAGCTAGTGTTTCACTTCTCCTGTTGAAGAGGAGTGGCTATAGGGGGCAGCCTTGCTGGTTCCCACCTTTAGGGGAAATGGTTTCGTTCAATTTTTCTCCATTTAGGATGTGTTGGCAGCCGCTGGATTGCTACATATGGATTTGATCATGTTGACGAATGTTCCTTTCAGTCCTATTCTTCTTTAGGTAGGACTTAAAAACATACGGGATCTTGTCAAAGGCTTTTTCTGCATCCATTGAGCTGATTCATGTGGTTTTTGTTCTTTCAGTCCATTTTATGTGTTTTTGATTTTATTGACTTATGTATGCTTGAAGCATCCTGCATCTCTGGTATGAATCCAACTGGTTCATGATGGCTGATTCTTGTTGATGTGGGTCTGAATGCAATCTGCAAGTATTTTGTAAGAATTTTTGCATCTGTGTTCATTAATGATATGGGTCTATAGTTTTCTTCCTTGTTTTTGTCTTTGCCTGTTTTGGGTATTAGAATTATGCTGGCTTCATAGAAGGAGTATTGGGAGAATTCCCTCTGTTTGTATCCTTCTAAACAGTTTGAGTCGCAATGGTTGTAAGACCTCTTTAAATGTTTTATAGAATTCTGCCTGAACCCACTGGGACTGGGCCTTTTTTAGTTGGGAGGTTTTCAAATTACCCTTCAATTTCCTCACATATTGTGGTTCTTTTTAAAACTGTCAATCTCTTCTTGGTATAGCTTTGTTGGTTCCCACGGATTTCAGATATTCATCCATTCTAGTTACCTTTCAATAAATTTAGTGGAGTATAAATTTTTTAAGTACTCCATATGATTGTCTGGATCTTTGTTGTGATGTTTCCCTTTCATCACTACTACTATTGCTTTGGGTTATCTCTCTCTCTCTCTCTTTTTTTTTGTGTTGTTAACTGGGCTAGAGGTTCGTCTATTTTGTTTATTTTTTTCAAAGAACCAGCTTTTGGATTTGTTGATTTTATTATTTTTTTCTTTTGTTTCTATTCATTGATTTCTCTGATTTTGTTTTTTTCCTGTCTGTGGGTTTTAGGGTTCATTTGTTATTGTCTCTCAGTGTGTTTAGCTGAAGTGTCAGGTCATTTACCTTGTTCCCTTTCGTTTTTTTTTTTTTTTTTTTTTGACATGCTGGGCACTTAGGGGCTATTAAATTTCCTTCAAGACTGCCTTTAAAGTTATCCCACATGTTTGTTGTGTTGTATTGTTTTTTTATTCAAGTTCCATGAATACTTTTTTTTTATTCATTTTATTATTTCTGTATGTTTATGAATGTACTGTCTGCATTGCAAGTTTGTGCACCCATGTCAGCAATGCCCCCGGAGGTCGAGAGGGGGTGTCAGATTCCCCTTTGGAAACTGGAGATTTCTTGGAATTGTAGTTTCAGATGGTTCTCGGCAACAACCATGTGGGTTGCGGGGCTCGAACCCGGGTCCTCGTAAGAGCTGTTGTTGCTCTTTACCGCTAGGCCATCTCTCCAGCCCCCATGTAATACTTTTATTTCACTCTTTATTCTTCCCTCACCCATTCCATTGTTCAGGGTTGTGTTGTTTAGTCTCCATGTGTTTTCGTAGCTGGGACTTATTCTGGGTTCATATTGAGCTTTATTACACTGTGTTCTGATAGAATGATGGAATACATTTTATATCCTTTTATATTTATTGAGGTTCCTTTTGTGCCCCGGTATGTGGTCGATTTTGGAGAATGTTTATATTTTATAATGCTGATTTCTTCCAACCTGACTTCAGAGCCTTGCCTGCATGAATTATCTTAGGAGATAAAAGATAAGTTGTTTTGAAGAATAAATTTGCCCTTCATACTTCTGTGTCTTTTTTGGAGATTCAGAACTTTGAATCCCCCATTTAGTTTTGTCATGGCCAAACAGAAGACTTCGTATTTCCCTGAGAATATAAAAATAATAATTTTTTTTGTCTATATAGTAAGTTCCAGGACAGCTTGGGCCCCCCTACAGGGAGACCTGTCTCCAAAAAGACCAAAAAAAAAAGGGCATACTTTAAAGAAGGAATTGCTACTTGGCAATCCATGAAGTGCTCATGGTTCCTTGGCATGCTAGTTAGTGTTAGCAATCAATTTGGCACAACCTAGAAATCACCCAGGAAGAGTTTCAGTGCAGGAATGTTCTATGGCAGGTTGGTCTGGGCCATGTGATGTGTTGTCTTGATTGCCTGGATGGAGATAGGATGGAAGACCCAGGATTTTGTAAGCCGAGTGTGAAGTGGAAAGAATGAAGTAGCTCTCCTGAGGAAATGGATGCCAATGGGCGAGGACTACCACTTCGCTTTGGCTGTGGAATAGAGACTTTTAAGCTTGCTGTCTTGACTTCCTCAAACAACTGGATGGAATTGGAAGTCAGATAAACCCTTCCTCCCATAAGATGCTTTGATGAGGGTGCTTTATTGAGCAAGGCAAATGAACTTTAAAACACATGGAAAGACAAATGAGTGGGTTCTGTTTATGCGTGCCACAATCACGTACATATCTGTGTGCACACACCCAAGTTAGTCCACTATGATGTTTTACATTTAGCTCTTCACTAACATACGGGAACCAATATAGCCCTGCGGTCTTTTTCAGTATCCAGGAAAACACTTATAAGTGTAGAGGCTTGATATAATAAACTAGTCTTTAATTGCTTGTCTTCCAAGGGAAGCACAGGGCCCGCGCTTGATCCTACTAGAATCCCTATCATTAAAAACAAAAAGGAAAACAACTACAACCAAAGAAAAAAAAAACAGTGTGGTTGCTAGGTGCCGCAATCCCAGCCTGGAAGGCAGAAGCAGACAGACCCCTGCAGCTTGCTGGTCAACCAGCTAGGGCTACTTGTTGAGTTCCAGACCAGTTGGGCAGCCTGTCTTATAGTTACACAGACTGTCAGGCTAGAGAAAACCACAGCTTGAGATAATCCTTCCCAGGGGGGGCCTCTTACATACACATGCCCACACAAGGCACACTCCAAAAACACATAGATCCCTAATAAATTTAGTAACACACTTTTCTGCCACTCTGCCCCTCAAGCAGCTGGAATGTTCCTCAAGAGCTTTAGATTGTGCTGATGTCAATTTATTAATGTATTTAAAAAATGGGTATCCAGTAATACTGTTTTATTAAATGAAGATGTTCCCATGTGGACAGCAGATGAATTAAGTACATCAAGCTTTCCAACACAGTGAGCCCGCACAGCCCTACTATCTGTAGCTGGTTCCTGGCCATTCTCTTTATTAACAAGCTTTTTTTGCCAAGAGCCAGAAGGCAGTGTTTTCAGAAACCCATTAGAGGTACCGCCTATTGTTGCTGCCCTGAGCAGCGCTGTGTGAAGTCGGTGTTCCTCCTCTGTCTCAAGGGGATTCCTCTGGAGGCCACGTGTGTGGGCTGTCTCAAGCTGACACCACTTCAACCTATGTGCTGGATTTCAAACCTTGCGCTGAGGCCTGTTTACTGATGGATGTGTTAGTGACTTTTCTCTGCCACTTTTCATCTCCTTGCACATTAAAAAAAACAGTTTAGTGTATCTGAAATTTAAAAACAGTGAAAAATTTAAATAAAACAAAAAAAAAAAAAAACGTGGCAAATAGATCATCTCTCTTTCCCAGAACTAGTCAGGATCCTTCTGAAAACTCACTGGGAGTTTCTTGCCAATATGCTTGTCATCCCATCCAGAAGAAACCATACTGCCTATCCAGGCCTTCTCCACCCAGAGAAGTGAGTCACAGCATCCATAGAGTGGTCATCTGGCTGCCTACCTTTTATTTTTTTAATTAGTTTTTATTGATGCTTTGTGCATTTCATACTTTTTTCCATTTCAGTTCAGGCTTATTTCCCCCTTTCCCTCCCCCCCCCCCCCCACCCCATCCAGATCATGCCTTCTGCCATAACTGTCCGCCCTTTCTATTTTTTTTTTTCCATTTTTAGCTATAAATGATAAACCATGAGTAACAAAGCATCCTTCATGCAAACTCTATCTGCAGGCTGTTGTGCCCAAAAAACCACAGGCCCCACCATCCAGTGGGGGGGTGAAAGGTTGTTTGTTTCAATCAAGTTGATCAATAATGCGTTTCCCCAGACTACATTGTTGTTGTTTCACCAATCACCCCAATTGTAGCCCTTATATTCTACCACACGCCCTCTTCCGCAGGTTGTTCCCTAGGCTTCTGTAGAAAAGGGGCACAGTGGATGAGAGGTAAAAACAGTCCACTCTCTCTGTAGAAGCCTGTTGACTTGGACTCTGGTCAATTCTGGCTGTTTCCTATCATGGGTGACATGTTTGTCCAGGAATAACCTTTCGATCTACTAATGAAGAACAAGCAATGATATATCGGTATTTATAGCAGCACTCATAGTTTCTGGTAGGTTACTTTAGCATAGATACATGTTTGGTTATGTTAATACATGAATTACCATTTTCCCCCCTGTTAAATATGACATGGGTTCTTACTGTGGCTTCAACATCTCCTAACTGTAGAGGATGTAAGCTCTTGTTGGCCAATCATCAGCCCATGGGTTCTTCTCCAAGGGGAGAGCCAATAGCCAATTAGATTTGGGATATACAGGCACATGGCTGCCTCTGCTGCACAGTCTTTCCATGGCAGGTGAGGTGTTGTAGCTGTTGCTGACGGTGGAGTCTTGCTGCCTACTTTTAATAGCTTCCATAGCAGATGCTAAGGGAGGACAGTCCCATCATTGGGATCCTCAGGGTTTCAAAATCATGCATCTTTATCAAACAGAAAACAAAATTCTGCTGAAGTCTGGCACAGGACAGGGACAGGTTGCAAACCTGTGAATGAATGGGTGTTATACAAATTGAACATAACCAGCTTCATGAAGCAGACTTCCGAATTAGTAATGCCACTGGATAGCCTCTCCTGGGCTCTTCATAGAAGCTATTGTATCTCTCTAGAATATACGTTTGACTCAAAAAAGGTTCAATAGGTTTTTAGGCCCATTAATCAATGCATTCGTTCTTCGCTTTTGCGGTGCTGGGAGTTGAATGATAAACCATGTCCTTGTACATGCTAGGCAATGCTGCAACATGGAGCTGCATCCCTATTAAATAATTTACCATCAAGGTTGGCCTTAAGAAAACTGCCTGTGCAGGTGACCCAGTATGTCTTCTTTCACTGAAATCAGCATGCTATGTTTGAAGATAGTTCCACCCCACCTCACCTCCACCAAAATCAGGAACATTCTGAGGACCCAGACATAACATAGGAAGACATTTATTTTCTGAGTTATTGCTCTTTTGTTTTGACATTGCATACCAATTTCTACTCCATTGCACCTTCATAATTCTTAACTATGTCCTTATCATTGCAAAAAAATAAAATATATGTATGTATAACCACAGTGATCTAAATGTATGCTATGTACATAATATATAACAATTTAGAGTCTGACATCTTAACTTTGGCACCTGAAACAACACGACACTGACATCCTCCTCCTCAGCCACTCATTTAGCTCATCTGTAAAGTGAGTGTAATAATGATGCCTACCTAAGAGTATTTGTCAAAGGGGCAGGATTTCAGATGATGCATGTGGTAAAAGGATTTCTTAAAAAAAGATTTAGATAAAAAAATAGGGAAGCCCTATGCATGCTAATGATTCTCTGCTGTGGGAAACTGCAGACAGGAAAAGGGACTATTGATCACACTCTGTGGCCTCCATGTATCATCTCTGTGATGAATGCACTACAGAGGGAAGAGGCCAAAAGGTGGGTCTTCAAAGAGTTCCACTGAATGCATGATTCATCAATCTCCAGTGGTGAGTTTCCAGGCACAGTCTTGTGCAAGTCTTCAGCTTGGTCTGAAACGATTCATGAGGCTTCACCTTCTCCACCAGCATTTCATTCTCACTTCATTGCAGCTCTGCCTATGGCATTTGGTCTGGGGGAAGTAACAATTGAACACAGAGGTCAGAGGCTGGTGTCCATGAATTCAGAGAGGCTCATGATAAAGCCCACTCAAAGAGGTGTGTCTGCAACTTACATTCTAAATTTTATTTGTGCCTAGAAGGCAATAGGGGCCTCTTCAGCGTCAGTAATTCCATCTGTAGTTGAATTCAACATCCTCCCATCCAGTCATGGAGGCTGTATACTACATAAGTTTAAGGTGCATTGTGTATGCTGCAGGCATCATAGAAATTTCTTTTCCTAAAGTGTCTTGTGTTAACAGTCCAACAGCTTACAATGCATTCCTTGCAGGTGGATGTAAAATAAGAAGCTAGCTAAAAGGACAATTTTTTTCTATAAGCCTTTTTCTATTGTCAATGTGAGCTCTTCTTACTTTGGGCATGGTGGCAGCCAATTTCTCAGGCTGAAGCCAGCCAAACTTCTTTTTAAACTGATTCTAATCTTGAGAATCCTCAGGTTGTTTTGTACTTGTCGCTGTCCTTAACCAAAGATAAATTCATTATCTGAAAAGTCAACTTAATTTGTTCAGCACATGTCTGTAGAAGCATGCTCTTAAGGAAGCAGAAAGCAGCGTCCCCAGACAGCCAGCATTACAAAGGAGTGTTCAGCACAAAGCTTTATTGATGATGCAGGACATGAGGGATCTGCTAGAGTATGCAGATGGTAGAGAGGTGTTAGCATCTCTACCAGAGGAGTCACGGCAGGCTTGAGTCAGGGAAAAGGAAGTTCCACCTTATTTGAAATAAATGGACTGTCTTTTTCCAGAGGATACAGGGAACTTGAAAGTCTTCCCATGCAATTCTACACATGGTAGGACCAATAGGGTTGAAGCATCTTCAGGAATGTTTTCCCGGGCACCAGGCATGCAGGGAAGGCAGAAGGAATATCCATGTTCAATGCACCCAAGTGGTAAGAACATTGCTGACTCAGCTTGGCTTCCCTCTCCCAGGCAAAGGGACATGTGTTGAGTTGGACAGAAGTGGCAGGACCTTTGGCATAAAGATCTTGCCGTGACCTCCTCATGAACCAGTGATACTGTCACCTATCACAACCCCTACAGATGCTGTAATTGAGTCCTATTCTACAAAGAAAGAGGCCTCAATGTACAGAGGGAAAATGCTCTAAATAAGGAGAGCAAATAGGTTTTATTCATACAAGAACTAGCACTTGGTAGAGTCCAGGTCTGGTGAAACCTTGACCCTACTTCCCCACTGCTCTGGAATATTCCATTTTGGCTCTAGGTGTCCTTGGACTTGCCTTAATTGGACCTTTTCCATTTGGACTCCTGATTTTTGTGTCCGATAATGACTGGCTGTTATAAATAACCCCATATTCATCGGTATGGTTCATTTGAAGACATCTCCCCAATCTGACATCATCCTAACATTGAGTCCAGTATTCCATGCTCACTGAACACTAGAGTTTTGAGAAGACATGAGCACAGCCCCAGAGTGACCAGAGGATAGAATTATAGTGAATAGCTAGCTAGCTTCTGGCATCTCAGAGCCAAAACTCCCACAGTACATTTGATCTTCCCTGGACACTTGCCCAGACTCAGATGATGTGTAGCTCTGAGTAAGGTCACAGAACCCCCTCCCACAGCCAGTGGCATCAGGCCATCCAACATGCATCTGTCTTCTGGATGGCCTTCCTCTCTGGCACTGCCGGGTAAGTGGGTGTGTGGGGGACCCACTTCTGTCCTTTGTGTGAAGGCTCAGGCCACACATAAGACATTGTCGTGCCACGAGTTATTCTTCTGATGTACTGAAATCCAAGAATTTCTTTGCTATAACTTGATCTTGATCAAGGCTAATAGTGTGCATTCAAAGCTTCTGTGCTTTCTAGCCTTGTGGGACAGGAGGGGTTAAGCCCTGACTAGATGTGGGTTTCAGGTCTCATTCCCAGTGAAGTTGCTGGAAATCAAAAAGTACCTTTCTTTCTTTTTTCTTTCTTTTCTTCTTTCTTTTCTTTCTTCTTTTCTTTTCTTTCTTTCTTTCTTTCCTGATTTGTCCCTTGTTTAAGATTCAGAGCTGGTAATAGGATTGGTTGAATACATGACTGTACAAATGAAAAACTTTAAAAAGCATGTATTTAATATTAAACTTAAAGTGTATGTTTACTTGGGGCGGATTAATTTGAATAGTACATCAAAAATTTATCGTTCAACCAAAGAAACATCTTGTAATATTTAACCATAATAACAACATGTGAACAAAAGCAATCTACAGCTTGTGACACATTACTGTGTCCCAGGCACTTTGTCAATAATTTTTCAGTTTATCTCTTTTGATGGTCACAGTGATCTCAGCGTTTGTGTTCTTCCATTATATTTCTGCATTATTATGCAAACATGGCAATAATTAAAATTTTCCACTCGCGGACTTAACCCACACTACTAGACAATCCGTGTTGAAGTACTTCCTCACCCCGTGATTATACTCATAGCCATTGCAGGATGCCAGTCCTCGAAAATGTGGCAATGAATAACAAGTGTAAACATAGACCTAAAAGACTTCTGCCCTTATGTTTTTCTGACAATGAGGGAAGATGATGGGGGTCCAGCACCTAGTTTGTATATCTTTGTAAAGCTTGTTCATGGAGGCCTGCTGCAGCTTCTCAACATATCTCACTTGCTAGAGTCTAGGACTCTTTCTGCATGGGGGTTCAAGAATGGATTGGGTAACTTAAGATATTGTCTTATCTTAGGGATTCTAATGAGTGTGCAAAGCAGGTTAAAGCTGTTCATTTCCACTTCTTTTGCTTGCTGCTTGTTTGCATGGGCTTTAAAAGGCGCGTATCTATTTGCTTAAGAGAATACAGGAACACCAAATCTCAGACAGGACAGATGTTAGGAAATCACCACCATGTTCTCATAACTGTACAGGGCAGCAGAAGGAAGAATCATCCAGCACCACACTTTCAATAAGCTCCACTGCATCTGTTTAGTGGAAATATAAAAGCATAAGAACAGAGTCATAGGACTGGAAGTGCAGTTCAGTACTAATAATTTGCCTTGCATGTTCTAGGCCACTTGGTTCCAATCCCCAGCAAGGAAAATGAAAGGGGAAGTCAGTCATCCTTGATCATTGGTAGTTGAATTAAACCATTAAAAACATATAGGGCTCATTTTCTCTGATTGACTGAAAAGGCTTCATTCCAAACCACTTACCTTAGGAAGTATTTTCAGCTGGCCTGACTTCAATGTTAGGTCACTTGAAATAACTGCTCTAACGGACAGCCATGGTATCTGATTTCTGACAGCTGCCTGTTAGAGTGACCACACCCCAACAACTGGGGACATACAGCGCAGTCAGACTCCACCCATCGCTTAATACGGAGGTGCTTGCTTATGAACCCAGCTTTAGTGCTTGGCTTTAGGCAGTTTTAAGCGGATCAGCCGTTTGACATTAGTTTTGTCTATAAGTGTGGCCCTCCTCGATGACACATAGGCCTGTGATTTTAGCATGAAAATTTGATGTGCCATATGCTAACTTAATTTTCCTCTTACAGCAAATGTCAGTTCAAGCTTTGCTGGTCAAACATACATTATAATGGGCTTTGCTAATTTAGCTCCTTAGATGCCTTGGTTATAGAACTGTAAAAGTTTATTGACTTCTACTTGCTGGCTTAAGTTGTAGGTTAGAATGTACCTCAGAAATTAACTTCATCTAGTTTAATGACTTCATTACAGAACAGTTTGTGTGCTCTCAAGCACTTCCCAATATATTTTTAACACCAGTTTGTAGCTATCTTGAGCTATTTCCGAGAGTAAGAGAAGCAGATTTGGGTTCTTTAAATTGCAAAGATAAAATGTCCCTGCCATGACACCTGTAGTGTCCAGGTGGTCATGGAATCTCAACTGCCCATATGGTCAGATGTGGTCAATTGAATATTCTAGTGACCAACTCCATTGCTATAAAGAGATCACTGGGGTGGCCGAGCTAGCTCATTTGGTAATTTTTTCACTTTGCTGTTTCACCCTCATTAATACTCAATTTTCCTTCTCATAACCCTAACATAACATTTTCATAAGAAATTTTTTCTTAAGGATTAGATCCAGCACTGAGGAGGCAGGAAGAAGAGAATTTCTGTGCCTCACTGGGCAGCTATGTTCTAGTCTACTTGATGAAAGTCTCAAAAAATAATAGTGTGAAAGGCATCTGATGCTATGACTCCTGAATTGTTCTGGCCTCCATGTACATGTCTGCATGTGATCTGCCTATTATACAACAAAACATATACAACAAACATACCCCCATTGCAAGCATACACATCTACATACATACAAAGAGATGCTTGCTTATTTCAAAGACAGTGATTTGGAAAATCAGTACCAAAGTACTGGTTATGAATATTTATAGCCATTTATTGATATGTATTGAGCATCAGATGAGCTTGATTTCTCCCTATGTCTAAACAGGATGTTTCGGTAGGATTACTAACTCATTCCTGGTACACTCTGATGTATTTCACACATAAATAGTTGAATTTTTCATGTGGATATACAGAGAAAATGGTAACTCTGCAAGCTGACACTTGCTCTTTTGTTGATACATTTGAAGTCTTCCAGCTGTGTAGTGTATGTGAATGAATGCACCTGAATGCTCTAGGGCACACTCTAGGTCTCTTCCTCAACAGGCAATCTGCCTTGTTTTGTGATACAGCTAAGCTGGCTGGCCAGGAGTATGGCAGCCTTCACATCTTCAGTGCTGGGGACTGGTGCTCAGCTTTTTTTTTTTTTTTCTTATTTTAATATTAATTTTCTAGGAATTCAACTCTAGTCCTCATCCAAGCACATAAAACAAATTTACTGAGCTATCTCTTTTGTTCATTCAACTTGTTAAAGAAATAACTATTCAATAGGATTAATAAATTTCCTTTAAATTATAAATAGATGGTAATTTTCTTAGAAACTAGAATATGGCAGAATGCGTGAACCAGTGGGCGGGGTGGGAGGAAGGGAAAGGGAAATGTCTAATTGAACTGAAAAACGATGCTTGAAATACACAAAAAACATTTAATAAAAGTAGTATATTAAAAAATGCACATTGAAGAAAATGTAGTAAGTCACCCATGACCCTACTGCCTGGAGAGAAATACTATTAACATTTTGGTACCCATTTACATATATATATTGATTATATATCTATAATATATGCGTGTGTATAGAAAATCTCTATTATTAAAATAGTAATGTAGGAACTGTCATCTACATTCAAGTCTCCATTCACATATTTGGAGATATTAAATCTGAAGCCAGAGATCATATTTCTTAGCATGTATTCTTTTGTTATTTATAGCAATTGAGAAAATTGAAAAATTTTCCTTTTCTATTACTTTGGTATGGACTAGAGTATCTCTTTTATAGACAAAACAGTGACCCCATTTCCCTGTTTACTATTGCGTTAGACTGGATTATCAAAGTTTTATGTTATATGACATGTGTCTGCATACATATGATGTTATATACATATACTTCATGTATGATTTTGAGGCTGTTTCCTAATAATTACTCTTTTCTCCAGTATTAATTCTATTTTTCTAATTGTTCATTATATTTAACAGATATTTCTAAAATGAAAACTGTAGGGAAAATGTGGGTTCTCCTGTCTTTGATTCTTCATCAGGACTCGACTTCTCTGGAATCTCACTTTTTCCTCATGGCTGGGCCCTCTAAGGTGTGGAGTTCCTTTACAGGACTTTACCTTTGAGTATGTGGACTTCTAAGTCCCATCCCAATGTATCATGGCCTTGGGCAGCTTTTTTCTTTGGGAGGGAAGCCAGCCATAAGCATTGATGAGGTCTTAACCAATTGCTTCCTGTTGCCTAAACGATACATATCCAATTCTAATTATTATTTTTTTTTGAGTGTCCTCTGTTCAAAGTCCCAGACAGTTCCTAAGAGCCTCAACACTATCAATATTTTCACTATTGAGATTAAAACCTTGCATTAGTTTTTCAAACCATCGACAAAAAGGCAATAGGTCAATATATAATAGCAAACACAAATCAACCAGTTCCTAGACTTAGCTTATACCCTGAGGGTTCGAAGTGGAATTTTACTAAAAGATTAATTTCAAAGAGCCTCTCCTTTAACCAGAGTGGAGGAGGGTGGTACATAGTTGCTTTGTCATTTTCTTGGTCACAGCAAGATATTTTTGCTCTAAATGTTTTCTGTTTCACTGATGAATTGGGGTGATAAATTTAAAATTTAAAAATAACCAAAAACACAATAAGACTTTTTTTTAAGTACTTCGCACCTTGACTTGTCACTGGAACTGACAACCACTTTCTATTGGATTTAAATCATGATGACAAGAAATAAATTCATGGATAGGAACTTTTAAAAGAGCACACCTGAAATTCACCTGGCTTGGATAGAGCATAAGCTTTAGAAATGAAACATAACATAAAATGATAACCATGTGCGTTAAATCATCATAGAAAACGGGTCCAAGTTCTTATTTACACCAGTAGATGGGTTGCATCTTTCAAAAACCATAGAGAAGATTATATTTCAAAGTAGATGGCGTTCACTACAGAGATCCACACTGGTCAACATGCAGATATTACGGGACTGGGGTGCCAAGTCTAAATGGGACACNGAGGTCTGTCTATTTTGTTTATTTTTTTCAAAGAACCAGCTTTTGGATTTGTTGATTTTATGTATTGTTTTCTTTGTTTCTATTTCATTGATTTCTGCTCTGATTTTTGTTATTTCTTCCTGTCTGTTGGGTTTAGGGTTCATTTGTTATTGTCTCTCAAGTGTTTTTAGCTGAAGTGTCAGGTCATTTACTTGTTCCCTTTCTTTTTTTTTTTTTTTTTTATGTGGGCACTTAGGGCTATAAATTTTCCTCTCAAGACTGCCTTTAAAGTATCCCACAGGTTTTGTTGTGTTGTATTGTTTTTTTCATTCAGTTCCATGAATACTTTTTTTAATTAATTTTATTTATTTCTGTATGTGTATAAATGTACTGTCTGCATGCAAGTTTGTGCACCCGTGTCATGCAATGCCACGGAGGTCAGAAGAGGGTGTCAGATTCCCCTGGAACTGGAGTTCTCCTGGAATTGGAGTTTCAGATGGTTCTCGGCCACCATGTGGGTGCTGGGGATCGAACCCGGGTCCTCTGTAAGAGCGGTTGGTGCTCTTAACCGCTAGGCCATCTCTCCAGCCCCCCATGAATACTTTTATTTCACTCTTTATTTCTTCCCTGACCCATTCATTGTTCAGGGTTGTGTTGTTTAGTCTCCATGTGTTCTTTTAGCTAGCTGGACTTATTCTGGGGTTCATATTGAGCTTTATTACACTGTGTTCTGATAGAATGCATGGAATAATTTATATCCTTTTATATTTATTGAGGTTCCTTTTGTGCCCCGGTATGTGGTCGATTTTGGAGAATGTTTATATTTTATAATGCTGATTTCTTCCAACCTGACTTCAGAGCCTTGCCTGCATGAATTATCTTAGGAGATAAAAGATAAGTTGTTTTGAAGAATAAATTTGCCCTTCATACTTCTGTGTCTTTTTTGGAGATTCAGAACTTTGAATCCCCCATTTAGTTTTGTCATGGCCAAACAGAATGCTTCGTATTTCCCTGAGATAAAAATAATAATTTTTTTGTCTATATAGTAAGTTCCAGGACAGCTGGGGCTACAGGGAGACCCTGTCTCAAAAAGACCAAAAAAAAGCATACTTTAAAGAAGAATGCTACATTGGCAATCCATGAAGTGCTCATGGTTCCTTGGCATGCTAGTTAGTGTTAGCAATCAATTTGGCACAACCTAGAAATCACCCAGGAAGAGTTTCAGTGCAGGAATGTTCTATGGCAGGTTGGTCTGGGCCATGTGATGTGTTGTCTTGATTGCCTGGATGGAGATAGGATGGAAGACCCAGGATTTTGTAAGCCGAGTCGTGAAGTGTGTAAGAATGAAGGTAGCTCTCTGAGCAAATGGATGCAAGTGGGCGAGGAACCACTTCGCTCTTGGCTGTGAATATGAGACTTTAAGCTGCTGTCTTGACTTCCTCACAACAATGGACTGGAATTGGAAGTCAGATAAACCCTTCCTCCCATAAGTTGCTTTTGATGAGGGTGCTTTATTGAGCAAGGCAAATGAAACTAAAACACATGGAAAGGACAAATGAGTGGGTTTGTTTATGCGTGCACAATCATGTACATATGTGTGCACACACACAGTTAGTCCATTACTGATGTTTTACATTTATGATCTTCACTAACATTACCGGGAACAATATAGCCCTGCGTCTTTTCTCAGTATCCAGGAAAAACTTATAAGTGTAGAGCTTGATATAATAACTTAGTCTGTAAATTGCTTGTCTTCCAAGGAAGCACCAGGGCCCGAGATTGATCCTCCAGAACCTACATAAAAACAAAAAGGAAAACAACTACAACCAAAGAAAAAACAGGTGTGGTGCTAGGTGCCTGCAATCCCAGCACTGGGAAGGCAGAAGCAGACAGACCCCTGCAGCTTGCTGGTCAACCAGCTAGGGCTACTTGTTGAGTTCCAGACCAGTGGGAGCCTGTCTTAAGTTACCCAGACTGTCAGTGCTAGAGAAACCACAGCTGAGATAATCCTCCAGCCTCTACATACACATGCCCACACAGGCACACCCAAAAACACATAGATCCCTAATAAATTTAGTAACACACTTTTCTGCCACTCTGCCCCTCAAGCAGCTGGAATGTTCCTCAAGAGCTTTAGATTGTGCTGATGTCAATTTATTAATATATTTATGTCAGCAGTAATACTGTTTTATTAAATGAAGATGTTCCCATGTGGACAGCAGATGAATTAAGTACATCAAGCTTTCCAACACAGTGAGCCCGCACAGCCCTACTATCTGTAGCTGGTTCCTGGCCATTCTCTTTATTAACAAGCATTTTTTGCCAAGAGCCAGAAGGCAGTGTTTTCAGAAACCCATTAGAGGTACCGCCTATTGTTGCTGCCCTGAGCAGCGCTGTGTGAAGTCGGTGTTCCTCCTCTGTCTCAAGGGGATTCCTCTGGAGGCCACGTGTGTGGGCTGTCTCAAGCTGACACCACTTCAACCTATGTGCTGGATTTCAAACCTTGCGCTGAGGCCTGTTTACTGATGGATGTGTTAGTGACTTTTCTCTGCCACTTTTCATCTCCTTGCACATTAAAAAAGCAGTAGTGTATCTGAATTTAAAAAACAGTGAAAAAAAAAAAAAACGTGGTAAATAGATCATCTCTCTTTCCCAGAACTAGTCAGGATCCTTCTGAAAACTCACTGGGAGTTTCTTGCCAATATGCTTGTCATCCCATCCAGAAGAAACCATACTGCCTATCCAGGCCTTCTCCACCCAGAGAAGTGAGTCACAGCATCCATAGAGTGGTCATCTGGCTGCCTACTTTTAATAGCTTCCATAGCAGATGCTAAGGGAGGACAGTCCCATCATTGGGATCCTCAGGGTTTCAAAAACATGCATCTTTATCAAACAGAAAACAAAATTCTGCTGAAGTCTGGCACAGGACAGGGACAGGTTGCAAACCTGTGAATGAATGGGTGTTATACAAATTGAACATAACCAGCTTCATGAAGCAGACTTCCGAATTAGTAATGCCACTGGATAGCCTCTCCTGGGCTCTTCATAGAAGCTATTGTATCTCTCTAGAATATACGTTTGACTCAAAAAAGGTTCAATAGGTTTTTAGGCCCATTAATCAATGCATTCGTTCTTCGCTTTTGCGGTGCTGGGAGTTGAAACCATGTCCTTGTACATGCTAGGCAATGCTGCAACATGGAGCTGCATCCCTATTAAATAATTTACCATCAAGGTTGGCCTTAAGAAAACTGCCTGTGCAGGTGACCCAGTATGTCTTCTTTCACTGAAATCAGCATGCTATGTTTGAAGATAGTTCCACCCCACCTCACCTCCACCAAAATCAGGAACATTCTGAGGACCCAGACATAACATAGGAAGACATTTATTTTCTGAGTTATTGCTCTTTTGTTTTGACATTGCATACCAATTTCTACTCCATTGCACCTTCATAATTCTTAACTATATCCTTATCATTGAAAAAAATAAAATATATGTATGTATAACCACAGTGATATAAATGTATGCATGTACATAATATATAACAATTTAGAGTCTGACATCTTAACTTTGGCACCTGAAACAACACTACACTGACATCCTCCTCCTCAGCCACTCATTTAGCTCATCTGTAAAGTGAGTGTAATAATGATGCCTACCTAAGAGTATTTGTCAAAGGGGCAGGATTTCAGATGATGCATGTGGTAAAAGGATTTCTTAAAAAAAGATTTAGATAAAAAAAATAGAAAGCCCTATGCATGCTAATGATTCTCTGCTGTGGGAAACTGCAGACAGGAAAAGGGACTATTGATCACACTCTGTGGCCTCCATGTATCATCTCTGTGATGAATGCACTACAGAGGGAAGAGGCCAAAAGGTGGGTCTTCAAAGAGTTCCACTGAATGCATGATTCATCAATCTCCAGTGGTGAGTTTCCAGGCACAGTCCAGCTTGGTCTGAAACGATTCATGAGGCTTCACCTTCTCCACCAGCATTTCATTCTCACTTCATTGCAGCTCTGCCTATGGCATTTGGTCTGGGGGAAGTAACAATTGAACACAGAGGTCAGAGGCTGGTGTCCATGAATTCAGAGTGGCTCATGATAAAGCCCACTCAAAGAGTTGTGTCTGCAACTTACATTCTAAATTTTATTTGTGTCTAGAAGGCAATAGGGGCCTCTTCAGCGTCAGTAATTCCATCTGTAGTTGAATTCAACATCCTCCCATCCAGTCATGGAGGCTGTATACTACATAAGTTTAAGGTGCATTGTGTATGCTGCAGGCATCATAGAAATTTCTTTTCCTAAAGTGTCTTGTGTTAACAGTCCAACAGCTTACAATGCATTCCTTGCAGGTGGATGTAAAATAAGAAGCTAGCTAAAAGGACAATTTTTTTCTATAAGCCTTTTTCTATTGTCAATGTGAGCTCTTCTTACTTTGGGCATGGTGGCAGCCAATTTCTCAGGCTGAAGCCAGCCAAACTTCTTTTTAAACTGATTCTAATCTTGAGAATCCTCAGGTTGTTTTGTACTTGTCGCTGTCCTTAACCAAAGATAAATTCATTATCTGAAAAGTCAACTTAATTTGTTCAGCACATGTCTGTAGAAGCATGCTCTTAAGGAAGCAGAAAGCAGAGTCCCCAGACAGCCAGCATTACAAAGGAGTGTTCAGCACAAAGCTTTATTGATGATGCAGGACATGAGGGATCTGCTAGAGTATGCAGATGGTAGAGAGGTGTTAGCATCTCTACCAGAGGAGTCACGGCAGGCTTGAGTCAGGGAAAAGGAAGTTCCACCTTATTTGAAATAAATGGACTGTCTTTTTCCAGAGGATACAAGGAACTTGAAAGTCTTCCCATGCAATTCTACACATGGTAGGACCAATAGGGTTGAAGCATCTTCAGGAATGTTTTCCCGGGCACCAGGCATGCAGGGAAGGCAGAAGGAATATCCATGTTCAATGCACCCAAGTGGTAAGAACATTGCTGACTCAGCTTGGCTTCCCTCTCCCAGGCAAAGGGACATGCGTTGAGTTGGACAGAAGTGGCAGGACCTTTGGCATAAAGATCTTGCCGTGACCTCCTCATGAACCAGTGATACTGTCACCTATCACAACCCCTACAGATGCTGTAATTGAGTCCTATTCTACAAAGAAAGAGGCCTCAATGTACAGAGGGAAGATGCTCTAAATAAGGAGAGCAAATAGGTTTTATTCATACAAGAACTAGCACTTGGTAGAGTCCAGGTCTGGTGAAACCTTGACCCAACTTCCCCACTGCTCTGGAATATTCCATTTTGGCTCTAGGTGTCCTTGGACTTGCCTTAATTGGACCTTTTCCATTTGGACTCCTGATTTTTGTGTCCGATAATGACTGGCTGTTATAAATAACCCCATATTCATCGGTATGGTTAATTTGAAGACATCTCCCCACTCTGACATCATCCTAACATTGAGTCCAGTATTCCATGCTCACTGAACACTAGAGTTTTGAGAAGACATGAGCACAGCCCCAGAGTGACCAGAGGATAGAATTATAGTGAATAGCTAGCTAGCTTCTGGCATCTCAGAGCCAAAACTCCCACGGTACATTTGATCTTCCCTGGACACTTGCCCAGACTCAGATGATGTGTAGCTCTGAGTAAGGTCACAGAACCCCCTCCCACAGCCAGTGGCATCAGGCCATCCAACATGCATCTGTCTTCTGGATGGCCTTCCTCTCTGGCACTGCCGGGTAAGTGGGTGTGTGGGGGACCCACTTCTGTCCTTTGTGTGAAGGCTCAGGCCACACATAAGACATTGTCGTGCCACGAGTTATTCTTCTGATGTACTGAAATCCAAGAATTTCTTTGCCATAACTTGATCTTGATCAAGGCTAATAGTGTGCATTCAAAGCTTCTGTGCTTTCTAGCCTTGTGGGACAGGAGGGGTTAAGCCCTGACTAGATGTGGGTTTCAGGTCTCATTCCCAGTGAAGTTGCTGGAAATCAAAAAGTACCTTTCTTTCTTTTTTCTTTCTTTTTTCTTTCTTTCTTTCTTTCTTTCTTTCTTTCTTTCTTTCTTTCTTTCCTGATTTGTCCCTTGTTTAAGATTCAGAGCTGGTAATAGGATTGGTTGAATACATGACTGTACAAATGAAAAACTTTAAAAAGCATGTATTTTAATATTAAAATTAAAGTGTATGGTTTAATTGGGAGGATAATTTACAATAGCTAAATCAAATTTATAGTTTCAACCAAAGAAACATCTTGTAATATTTAACCATAATAACAACATGTGAACAAAAGCAATCTACAGCTTGTGACACATTACTGTGTCCCAGGCACTTTGTCAATAATTTTTCAGTTTATCTCTTTTGATGGTCACAGTGATCTCAGCGTTTGTGTTCTTCCATTATATTTCTGCATTATTATGCAAACATGGCAATAATTAAAATTTTCCCTGGACTTCTAATTATCTGACCAATCCAGTGTTGAAGTACTGCCTCACCCCTGTGATTATACTCCTAGCCATTGCAGGATGCCAGTCCTCGAAAATGTGGCAATGAATAACAAGTGTAAACATAGACCTAAAAGACTTCTGCCCTTATGTTTTTCTGACAATGAGGGAAGATGATGGGGGTCCAGCACCTAGTTTGTATATCTTTGTAAAGCTTGTTCATGGAGGCCTGCTGCAGCTTCTCAACATATCTCACTTGCTAGAGTCTAGGACTCTTTCTGCATGGGGGTTCAAGAATGGATTGGGTAACTTAAGATATTGTCTTATCTTAGGGATTCTAATGAGTGTGCAAAGCAGGTTAAAGCTGTTCATTTCCACTTCTTTTGCTTGCTTGCTTGTTTTGCATGGGGCTTTAAAGGAGCAGTATCTATTAAGAGAATACAGGAACACCAAATCTCAGACAGGACAGATGTTAGGAAATCACCACCATGTTCTCATAACTGTACAGGGCAGCAGAAGGAAGAATCATCCAGCACCACACTTTCAATAAGCTCCACTGCATCTGTTTAGTGGAAATATAAAAGCATAAGAACAGAGTCATAGGACTGGAAGTGCAGTTCAGTACTAATAATTTGCCTTGCATGTTCTAGGCACTTGGTTCAATCCCCAGCAAAGGAAAATGAAAGGAAGTAGTCATCCTTGATCATTGGTAGTTGAATTAAACCATTAAAAACATAGGGCTCACTTTTCTCTGATGACTGAAAAGCTTTCATTCCAAACCACTTACTTAGGAAGTATTTGTCAGCTGCCTGACTCAATGTAGTCACTTGAAATAACTGCTAAAGGACAGCCATGGTATCTGCTTTTCTGAAGCTGACTGTAGAGTGCCCCACCCAAGCAACTGGGGACACTACAGCTGCAGTCAGACTCCACACAGCTCTTAATACTGGAGGTGCTTGCTTTATGAACCCAGCTTGAGTTGCTTGGCTTTAGGCAGTTTAAAGCAGGATTCAGTGTTTGCATCTGAGTTTGTATATAAGTGGGGCCCTCCTCAGATGACACATATGCCTGTGGATTTAGCAGAAAATTTGATGTCCATATGCTAACTTAATTTTCCTCTTACAGCAAATGTCAGTTCAAGCTTTGCTGGTCAAACATACATTATAATGGGCTTTGCTAATTTAGCTCCTTAGATGCCTTGGTTATAGAACTGTAAAAGTTTATTGACTTCTACTTGCTGGCTTAAGTTGTAGGTTAGAATGTACCTCAGAAATTAACTTCATCTAGTTTAATGACTTCATTACAGAACAGTTTGTGTGCTCTCAAGCACTTCCCAATATATTTTTAACACCAGTTTGTAGCTATCTTGAGCTATTTCCGAGAGTAAGAGAAGCAGATTTGGGTTCTTTAAATTGCAAAGATAAAATGTCCCTGCCATGACACCTGTAGTGTCCAGGTGGTCATGGAATCTCAACTGCCCATATGGTCAGATGTGGTCAATTGAATATTCTAGTGACCAACTCCATTGCTATAAAGAGATCACTGGGGTGGCCGAGCTAGCTCATTTGGTAATGTACTTGCTGTGTAAGCATGAATACTCAAGTTTCCTTCTCAGAACCCTCAGAAAATGGGCAGAAATGGTGGCTAGTGATGAGATCCCAGCACTGAGGAGGCAGGAAGAAGAGAATTTCTGTGCCTCACTGGGCAGCTATGTTCTAGTCTACTTGATGAAAGTCTCAAAAAATAAGGTGAAAGGAATCTGAGGAATGACTCTGAAAGTTGTCCTCTGGCCTCCATGTACATGTCTGCATGTGAATCTGCATACACAACACATATACACACAAACATACCCCCATGCAAGCATACACATATACATACATACAAAGAGATGCTTGCTTATTTCAAAGACAGTGATTTGGAAAATCAGTACCAAAGTACTGGTTATGAATATTTATAGCCATTTATTGATATGTATTGAGCATCAGATGAGCTTGATTTCTCCCTATGTCTAAACAGGATGTTTCGGTAGGATTACTAACTCATTCCTGGTACACTCTGATGTATTATCACACATAAATAGTGAATTTTTCATGTGATATACAGAGAAATGGTAACTCTGCAAAGCTGACCACTTGCTATTTTGTTGATACATTGAAGTCTCCAGCTGTGTATGTGTATGTGAATGAATGCACATGAAGCCTAGGGCACACTCTCAGGTCTCTTCCTCAACAGCAATCTACCTTGTTTTGTGATACAGCTAAGCTGGCTGGCCAGGAGTATGGCAGCCTTCACATCTCCAGTGCTGGGACTGTGCTCAGCTTTTTTTTTTCTTATTTTAATATAATTTATAGGAATTCAACTCTAGTCCTCATCCAAGCACATAAAACAAATTTACTGAGCTATCTCTTTTGTTCATTCAACTTGTTAAAGAAATAACTATTCAATAGGATTAATAAATTTCCTTTAAATTATAAATAGATGGTAATTTTCTTAGAAACTAGAATATGGCAGAATGCGTGAACCAGGGTGGGGTGGGAGGAAGGGAAAGGGAAATGTCTAAATTGAACTGAAAAATGATGTCTGAAATACACAAAACATTAATAAAAGTATTATATTAAAAAATGCACATTGAAAAAATGTAGTAAGTCACCCATGACCCTACTGCCTGGAGAGAAATACTATTAACATTTTGGTACCCATTTACATATATATATATATATATATGTGTGTGTATAGAAATCTTACTATATTAAAATATTAATGTGTAGGCACCTGTCATCTACATCAAGTCTCCATATCACATATTTGGAGATCATAAATCTGAAGCCAGAGATCATATTTCTTAGCATGTATTTTTTCTTATTTATAGTAACTTGAGAAAATTGAAAATTTTTTCCTTTTCTATTCCTTTTGGTATTGACTAGAGTACTCTTTTTATAGACAAACAGCTGACCCATTCCCTGTTACTATGCAGTTAGATGGATTCTCAAAGTTTCACTGTTATAGCAGTGCTTGCATACATATGATGTTATATACATATACTTCATGTATGATTTTGAGGCTGTTTCCTAATAATTACTCTTTTCTCCAGTATTAATATATTTTTCTATATTGTCATAATTTAACATGAATTTCTAAAATGAAACTGCTAGGGAAATGTGGGTCTCCTGTCTTCTGCTTCTTCACTCAGACTCGACTTTCTCTGAGCATCTCCCTCATGGCTGGGCCCTCTAAGGTGTGGAGTTCCTTTACAGGACTTTACCTTTGAGTATGTGGACTTCTAAGTCCCATCCCAATGTATCATGGCCTTGGGCAGCTTTTTTCTTTGGGAGGGAAGCCAGCCATAAGCATTGATGAGGTCTTAACCAATTTGATATCTTGTTGACTAACTGATACATTATCCCTTCTAATTATTAGAGTGCCCTCTGTTCAAGTCTCCAGAAGGTTCCTAAGAGCTCAACACTATCAAGATTTTTTAAATATTGAGATTAAAATTGCTTAGTTTATTCACAACATTGACAAAAGCAATAGCAATAATAATAGCAAACACAAATTCAAAAGTTCTAGACTTAATATTATTTACCCTGAGGGTCAGAATTGGAATTTCCTAAAGATTAATTTCAGAGCATTCCTTTAACCAGATTGGAGGAGGGTGGTACATAGTTGCTTTGTCATTTTCTTGGTCACAGCAAGATATTTTTGCTCTTTAAATGTTTTCTGTTTCACTTGATGAATTGGGGATGATAAATTAAAATTTAAAAATTAACAAAACAATAAGTACTTTTTTTTAAGTACTTAGCACCTGACTTGTTATGGAACTTGACAAACCACTTTCTACTTGGATTTAAATCCTGCTGCACAAGAAAGAACTCATGCCTAGTACCCTTAACAGAGCCCCAAATCCCATGGCTTGCTAGAGCATAAGCCTTAGAAGAAAACCTAACCTAATGCTACCATTCTGTTAAATCATCATAGCAATAAAGGGTCCTAAGTTCTTATACACCAATAGATGGGTGCATCTTTCAACCCCTATCAGAGAAGCTTCTATTTACAGTAGATGGCTGTTAATACAGAAACCCACACTGGTCAACATGCAGATATTACGGGACTGGGGTGCCAAGTCTAAATGGGACACCCTTATCACACCCCACCCTCTTAAGGCCTTCGATCAGTGCAGAAGAGGTGGCTAAGGTTAGCTACCATATTGAATGGTATAGGTATGCTACATTCTTATTATCACAAAGTCCTATTGTGTACTCGTCTGTTCTAACCTCTCATCCAATACCAATTCCACTGTTCCACAGTGCATTCCACTGCAACATTTTGCAGCACTAAGAGCTTTCTCTGACAATATCAATAGTAACTTCAACACAGACCTTTTGAAAGTATTGCATTATTTCTTTCCATAAGCATACCCAGATACACTAAAGCATATTATAATGTCAATGTATTTAAATTATCTGCACTGGAGACATAATTACCACTTTAGGTCTTTTAATACACATGTCCCTTAATTTTTTCATTTTTCTTAAATGTATCAGTTTGCACTTAACCATAAATAATAGAGTGCTTACCTCATACATATCAATGAGAATCCCCCTTGGAAATGAAAGATTGCCTGCTTAATACCAAGGAATATTTTGGAGAACATCAAATCCCTTGACAGATGCATGTTGCCACAGGGATTTATCTTCTTCTGCTCATAGCTAAAATAGCATCAGTTGCATTTTGCCATTTAACGATATTGGAGGAGAAGGTTATAGCAAAGTGACTTATAAAGAGCAATTGCATCTCCTGGCTTGCCTATTTCCATAAATAAATGCAGAAATTTAATCTGGATTTGAATATCATGCCCAGAAATATAAATATTTGTATCTTCACTAATCATACAAAGAAGTGTTTGCCTTTGATCCCCCTAAAAATATGAGAGAAATTACCTCATGCTCCGACACACATATCTTTCTCTATTTGATTTTGACTCTGCCCATTGGCAAAAGATGGAAAGGTTTATAGGCTGTAATTTCAGGACAGTCGGATGCCTACCCGAGTCTTCTTCGTTACTGATTGTTGCCTGGAAGCCTGTTGTTTCTCTCCAAGCACACTGGGATGAGTACTAAGAAAGTGTGAAGTCACCTGGCTGCAGACAGGAGGACTAAGAAAGTGTGAAGTCACCCTGGGTTACATAGTAAAACTCTGCTCAAATAAACCAGAAAGCAAAATCAAAACTGAAAATATCCCATTTCCTTATCCTTTCTTCTCTCAAGATGAAAACGGCTCTTCACTGGCTACTCTTCATTATAGATGATATTCCTTGTTCTTCGGTGTTCCTCCATCTTACTCTGTGCTGTTATCCAATTTTCTTCCTGATGTCTAATGTCTTCATCCAACATAAAATCTTAAGTGAGAGGCCTTGTGGAAAATGATTTTTTTTCTTTTTCTTTCTTTTTTTTTTTTTTTTTTTTTTTTTTTTTGTTTTATTTGAGACAGGGTCTCCCTTACCCTGCTGGCCTGTAACTCACTCTGTAGAACCAGGCTGGCCTTGAACTCACAGAGATCCACCTGCTTCTGCCTCCTGAGTGCTAGGATTAAAGGTGTACGCCAGACTTCAAAGTTCTTAGCTAAATGTGGGTGTTGGAATCAAACCTGGGTCCTCTGCACGAGCAGTCAGTGCTCTTAAACTTTGAGCCATGTCTCCAGCCTCCAGAAAATGATTTTCTAAATCTGATCTAGTACCTCGAATGTTTCTTTTGGGGGGGGTGGGTTCCCAGCCAAGGGACATCTGATAAATTCACTCTCTTTCTTTGGAATTCTAATATATATTTTATTTTTGAGTTTCATACATGAGTATTTGCATTATTTTCCATCTCTCCCAGCCCCCCTTCAACACCTCCCATGAAAATTATGTAGCACTTTATTAATTTGTGTGTCATCCTTGCACAGGGAGCATGCTAATCTTCTGTGTTACTCCAGTTTTAGTGTAGGTGGTCCTGAAGTGAGTGGCGTTTTTAAAACTTTTAAGTGTAAACATTTATTTTTATTTGTATAAATGTGTGTGTGGCGCACCCATGTGTGTGTGAGTATCTGTGAAATCCAAAAGGAGCATCAAATCCCTTGGAGCCTAGAGTTGTCCAGCCTGGGTCCTGGTCACTGAACTCTGGTCCTCTGGCAAAAAGCTGCAAGTGACCTTAACCACCGAGCCACCTCTCTACACCATCATTTTCAAATCGGATCCTGGAATTTAGAGGACATTCTTTTATTTCTTTTTCTAAATTTACACTTATTCTGGTATCTAGCCAGGGGTGAGTAATTATGTCATAGAGTATCTGTTTTCTGACTTTTGGTCTTACCTGAATTTACGGTCTTATCAAGGCATATACCATTTTTCAGACTTCCGGGTTTCCTATTTTGAGAAATTAGTGTTGAGGTAGCTTTAGTCAGAGGTCACATCAGTCATGGGATTTTCCTCGATGCAATGCTTCCTGGATTATAACTAATTTTACATTCTTAAAGTGAATTCTGTTCCCTGTTGTTCTGGATGGTTCCACTTGCCTAGGAAGTCTCTGTGGGAATAGCTTGGGTGGGCACATAGTCAGAACTCTTGTTGGATGCCCTCATCCACGGCCGTGTGGTTGAGTCCTGTGTGGAGCAGCAGATGGCAGTAGGCGGAAGTAGGTGTGGGGGCCTTTCTTCCGACGCCTGTAGGCCAGCAACAGCTGTGCTCCTCCTCTTGCCAGGTTTTCGCCTCCTCGGTGCTTAGCCACGCCCCAGGTGTGCTGCAGGCTTGGTGACTCATTACACCATCCTGCAGGAAGCTTCTCCTCATCCACCACTAGAAAATAATATATTCGGGGCTGGAGAGATGGCCTACGGTTAAGAGCGCCGACCGCTCTTACAGAGGACCCGGTTCGATCCCCAGCACCCACATGGCGGCCGAGAGACCGTCTGAAACTCCAATTCCAGGAAACTCCAGTTCCAGGGGAATCCGAACCCTCTTCTGACCTCCGCGGCATTGCACGACACGGGTGCACAGACTTGCATGCAGACAGACATCATACACATAAATTAAAAAAATTAAAAAAAAAATTAAAAAAAAAAAAAAAAAAAAGAAAATAATGATATTCAAGTGTGTTTCCCAGCACAGCTCAGGCAGCTTTCTGAGCTTTCTGACTACCTATGAGGACAAGGAAGATGCCCCGCAGAGGAAAGCCCTGTGTCTGGATCCCCTGAAAGCCAGAGGACACCAGATTCGTTTCCCTGCGGGCCCCTTGCCCTCATTCACACCACTGCATCCCTTTCTCCCCCTAGTTCTCACAGGCACACAGTGTGCCAGAGTAGTACCTTATCCAGTGAATGAGGCACGAAGAGCATTGTAGAGGACAGAGAGACGGAGACTAGACAGAGGCCTGACAAAGAGCTAAGAAAAAGACTACGGTTTCGAGTTCATTTTGTGCTGTTATGACGGTGCACCGCAGACCAGGCAATTTAGAGGAACGAAAGAATGATTTCTCACACTCCTGAGGCTGCAAACACGTCCAAGCTCAAGTCATGAACATTTGGTTTGACACAAGCATCCTTGCCATGTCCTCCCCATGTGGAAGGCAAAAGGACAATCTATACAAACACTATTCGAAGCACGTTTTACAAGGCCTTTGATCTCATTTGCAAAAGAGGAGCCCTCATGGTTAATCACCTCTTTTTTTTTTCTTTGGTCTTTTTGAGACAGGGTCTCCCTGAGCCCAAGTGTCCTGAACTCACTCTGTAGACCAGGCTGGCCTTGAACTCAAAATAACTCCTTGATTGCCTCTGCCTCCCGAGTGCGAGGATTAAAGGCGTGCACCATCACGCCCGGCTTAATCACCTCTTAAAAACACTATGCCTGAAGAGCATCGTGTTGAAAACACAGAAGAGTCAAGCTAGAACAACTGCATAACTGAGAGAGAGTAGATCCTGGACCCAACACCTGTCATAATACTTTCATGCAGATCTAATGAGACTCCGCCTAGTAACAGTCTGATTTCAGCCATGTGCTTGGAACCATGTCTGTAATGCTGACAGACACAGATGCTTCTCTGACCTTGTGGACAAGGGCCACTCAGGTGCATACCTACAAGTACCAATATGTGCCAAGGAGGAGAGACTGAGGTACAATGGTACTATAAAGCAGCTGGGGCCTGGGGAGCCTGGAAATGTCTTCTGATGAGAGAACATCTTAGAAGAGATCTGGAGGAGGAACTGAAGCAGTCCAAGGAATGAGAGCCAATGGGTGAATACCGGCAGAATGATAAGGTGGCTGAGTTAACACGTATTTCAAGGAAGATGAGAGGTTGGCAAGAAGGCAAGGTCACATGTTTTTGTAGTTCCTTTTGTAAGTGTAAGAAACTTACTGGAGGGGTGGCCTCAGGCCAACGATGTCTTCTCTTCTGTATACCAGCCACAGAACCACATGCTGATCATGAAACCTTGGAACAAATTAAGTGTATGCTTTCTGAAGTGGCTGCAGTCCACCCCAGCAACCAGGTAGTAACCTACGGTCTCCACAGGGACTGCAAGACCACTAGACGAGAGCGGAATGGCCAGACATGGCTGTAGTAATGTCCTAGCTCCAGATAACAAACATACACTGGCACAGTTTTTAAACAAAACTAGATACCAAGAAGAGGAAGGGGTTGGTCACTGGGTGGGCGTGGAGTGCTGCCACCAAATCTAGAAGACCTTACAAAGGTTTCCATTTCACTTTGTGGTGGTTTCAAGTTACAAACCTGTCCTATGTATATACTATGTCCTTTGAAATCTCCACGTTATCTTGATTTCATAGGACACAAAGTCATGGAACCCATAAGTGAAATAACAAGTGAAAAGGCACAGACCATCTTTTCTCCAGTTTTACTTATGGATGTCAGCCTTGTATTAGAATCCAATCCCTCCACTTACAGACAGTGAGCAAGCACAAAATCAGAAACTGTAGAAAGCTAAATCTCAGAAAAGGTCCATATTAATTCTCACATGTACTCTACCATCATAATTCCTCTATAATGAAAATTTAGATTCCCCAAAATAATCCTGTGGTGTCTTATAAATCACTCAAGAAAGATTTAACTTAGTTCAGTCCCTCCCATTAGGCGTATTTATTGTTCTCTGAATCATTGGTAGGGATACAGAGACAACCCTTCAGAGGGTGAAATATCACAATAAAATGAAAAGTACCCATTTTTCTATCTTCTTTATATGCACATGTGACTACTATATACTTCAGAGCCAGAAACTGATAGCAGAACCATTCAGGATGTTGGAAAGACGAGGGCTATCAGCCAGACTTAAACACTTCACCAAATATTGTGGACTTTGCAAGAATAGATTTAATAGCAAAGTACACACAAAGGGAGAGCTAGGTGCTTCAAAGCAGTAGTGAGAGAATCAAATCAGTTTTTATAACAATTCAGTGTGCTATAATTTTTCCCTTTAATTTCTCCAAACTCCTATGTATTAACGGTGTGGAGCTCAGCCTGGGATGCTCCTGGGTGGTGGTGGAGGCTTTAGGAGTGGGGCCTGGTGGAGGGTAGTTAGGTCTTTGGGGGTGTGCCCTTGAGAGGGGGAACTGGGATCCTAGCCTCTCTTCTTCCTCTTTTTGCAACTCACATGATAAATGGTGTTCTTCATCAGGTGTTTAACCATGACACACTGGGCCACCAAAATTCCTAAGCAGCAGGACCCATTGGGTATAGACTGAAACTTCCTACCTGTTGGCCACGATCAGCCTTTGTGCTTAAAATATACTTATCATAGGCATTTATTTTGCTCAGTGAAGGAAAAATGAGAAACATACTCAAGAAGCAAATTTTCATAAGTGAATAAAAAGTAAGAGTTTAACAGGTTGTGTCATCCCGATTGTTGTTTTAGAGCTCAAGTTTTATAGTAAAATGATCCCTTTGTTTAATTACATTAGGGCTTCTGCTGTTAAGATATTCCTTAAGAAAGTCTCCATATCATGCTTATTGTTCTGAAAATAAAGACTGGAATTTTTTTCTTTTGATCCAAAATTTATTATGCTTCATTATGAAATTTCCACTTTTTTCAGTGGCAGAAATGTGCTTATTTGTAAGAGCTATATGATCTGAATGCTCTTAAATAGCCTTCTTAAAACTGAAAATTCTGGGCTGTGCAGATTTTACAGTACTTACTATAAAATCATGAGGATTTGACTGATCCCAAGTACCCACTTTTTTAAATTCTCTATTTATTATTTATTTTATGGGTGTTGAGTGTGCTGGCCTACACATAGTAAGTGTGTCATGCAATGCCCACAGAGTCAGAAGAGGGTAAACAGATTTCCCTGGAACTGAAATTACGGATGGTTATTAGCTACCCAGTGGGTGCTGTTGCATCAAACCGCAGGGTCCGCTGCAAAAAGCAGCAGTGCTCTTAACCACTGAACAAATCTCTCCAGTCCCATTCCCACACTTTTAAAAAGTTGGGCACAATAGTAGAAGATTGCAGTACCAACGCTGGAAAGGGATAGAGCGAAGCAGACAGATCTTTGGGGCTCACTAGCCACCCAAGNTGTATGTATGTATGTATGTATGTATGTATGTATGTATGTATGTATGTATGTATGTATGTATGTATGTATGTATGTATGTATGTATGTATGTATGTATGTATGTATGTATTTATTTATTTATTTTTTTTTTTATTTGAGACAGGGTCTCCCTATAGCCCTGGCTGGCCTGTAACTCACTCTGTAGACCAGGCTGGCCTTGAACTCACAGAGATCCACCTGCTTCTGCCTCCTGAGTGCTAGGATTAAAGGTGTACGCCAGACTTCAAAGTTCTTAGCTAAAATGTGGGTGTTGGGAATCAAACCTGGGTCCTCTGCACGAGCAGTCAGTGCTCTTAAACTTTGAGCCATGTCTCCAGCCTCCAGAAAATGATTTTCTAAATCTGATCTAGTACCTCGAATGTTTCTTTTGGGGGGGGGGTCCCCAGCCAAGGGAACATCTGATAAATTCACTCTCTTTCTTTGTAATTTCTAATATATATTTTATTTCTGAGCATTTCATACATGAGTATTTGCATTATTTCCATCTCTCCCAGCCCCCCTTCAACACCTCCCATGAAAATTATGTAGCACTTTATTAATTTGTGTGTCATCCTTGCACATGGAGCATGCTAATCTTCTGTGTTACTCCAGTTTTAGTGTAGGTGGTCCTGAAGTGAGTGCTGTTTTTAAAACTTTTAAGTGTAAACATTTATTTTTATTTGTATAAATGTGTGTGTGCGCACCCATGTGTGTGTGAGTATCTGTGAAATCCAAAAGAGAGCATCAAATCCCTTGGAGCCTAGAGTTGTCCAGCCTGGGTCCTGGTCACTGAACTCTGGTCCTCTGCAAAAGCTGCAAGTGACCTTAACCACCGAGCCACCTCTCTACACCATCATTTTCAAATCGGATCCTGGAATTTAGAGGACATTCTTTTATTTCTTTTTCTAAATTTACACTTATTCTGGTATCTAGCCAGGGGTGAGTAATTATGTCATAGAGTATCTGTTTTCTGACTTTTGGTCTTACCTGAATTTACGGTCTTATCAAGGCATATACCATTTTTCAGACTTCCGGGTTTCCTATTTGAGAAATTAGTGTTGAGGTAGCTTTAGTCAGAGGTCACATCAGTCATGGGATTTTCCTCGATGCAATGCTTCCTGGATTATAACTAATTTTACATTCTTAAAGTGAATTCTGTTCCCTGTTGTTCTGGATGGTTCCACTTGCCTAGGAAGTCTCTGTGGGAATAGCTTGGGTGGGCACATAGTCAGAACTCTTGTTGGATGCCCTCATCCACGGCCGTGTGGTTGAGTCCTGTGTGGAGCAGCAGATGGCAGTAGGCGGAAGTAGGTGTGGGGGCCTTTCTTCCGACGCCTGTAGGCCAGCAACAGCTGTGCTCCTCCTCTTGCCAGGTTTTCGCCTCCTCGGTGCTTAGCCACGCCCCAGGTGTGCTGCAGGCTTGGTGACTCATTACACCATCCTGCAGGAAGCTTCTCCTCATCCACCACTAGAAAATAATATATTCAAGTGTGTGTCCCCAGCACAGCTCAGGCAGCTTTCTGAGCTTTCTGACTACCTATGAGGATCAAGGAAGATGCCCCACAGAGGAAAGCCCTGTGTCTGGATCCCCTGAAAGCCAGAGGACACCAGATTCTGTTCCCTGCGGGCCCCTTGCCCTCATTCACACCACTGCATCCCCTTCTCCTCCTAGTTCTCAAAGGCACACAGTGTGCCAGAGTAGTACCTTATCCAGTGAATGAGGCACGAAGAGCATTGTAGAGGACAGAGAGACAGAGACTAGACAGAGGCCTGACAAAGAGCTAAGAAAAAGACTACGGTTTCGAGTTCATTTTGTGCTGTTATGACGGTGCACCGCAGACCAGGCAATTTAGAGGAGCGAAAGAATGATTTCTCACAGTCCTGAGGCTGCAAACACGTCCAAGCTCAAGTCATGAACATTTGGTTTGACACAAGCATCCTTGCCATGTCCTCCCCATGTGGAAGGCAAAAGGACAATCTATACAAACACTATTCGAAGCACGTTTTACAAGGCCTTTGATCTCATTTGCAAAAGAGGAGCCCTCATGGTTAATCACCTCTTGTTTTTTTCTTTGGTCTTTTTGAGACAGGGTCTCCCTGTAGCCCCAAGTGTCCTGGAACTCACTCTGTAGACCAGGCTGGCCTTGAACTCAAAAAGATCCGCCTGCCTCTGCCTCCCGAGTGCTAGGATTAAAGGCGTGCACCAACACGCCCGGCTTAATCACCTCTTAAAAGCACTATGCCTGAAGAGCATCGTGTTGAAAACACAGAAGAGTCAAGCTAGAACAACTGCATAACTGAGAGAGAGTAGATCCTGGACCCAACACCTGTCATAATACTTTCATGCAGATCTAATGAGACTCCGCCTAGTAACAGTCTGATTTCAGCCATGTGCTTGGAACCATGTCGGTAATGCTGACAGACACAGATGCTTCTCTGACCTTGTGGACAAGGGCCACTCAGGTGCATACCTACAAGTACCAATATGTGCCAAGGAGGAGAGACTGAGGTACAATGGTACTATAAAGCAGCTGGGGCCTGGGGAGCCTGGAAATGTCTTCTGATGAGAGAACATCTTAGAAGAGATCTGGAGGAGGAACTGAAGCAGTCCAAGGAATGAGAGCCAATGGGTGAATACCGGCAGAATGATAAGGTGGCTGAGTTAACATGTATTTCAAGGAAGATGAGAGGTTGGCAAGAAGGCAAGGTCACATGTTTTTGTAGTTCCTTTTGTAAGTGTAAGAAACTTACTGGAGGGGTGGCCTCAGGCCAACGATGTCTTCTCTTCTGTATACCAGCCACAGAACCACATGCTGATCATGAAACCTTGGAACAAATTAAGTGTATGCTTTCTGAAGTGGCTGCAGTCCACCCCAGCAACCAGGTAGTAACCTACGGTCTCCACAGGGACTGCAAGACCACTAGACTGAGAGCTGGAATGGCCAGACATGGCTGTAGTATGTCCTAGCTCCAGATACAAACATACACTGGCACAGTTTTTAAACAAAACTAGATACCAAGAAGAGGAAGGGGTTGGTCACTGGGTGGGCGTGGAGTGCTGCCACCAAATCTAGAAGACCTTACAAAGGTTTCCATTTCACTTTGTGGTGGTTTCAAGTTACAAACCTGTCCTATGTATATACTATGTCCTTTGAAATCTCCACATTATCTTGATTTCATAGGACACAAAGTCATGGAACCCATAAGTGAAATAACAAGTGAAAAGGCACAGACCATCTTTTCTCCAGTGTTACTTATGGATGTCAGCCTTGTATTAGAATCCAATCCCTCCACTTACAGACAGTAGACAAGCACAAAATCAGAAACTGTAGAAAGCTAAATCTCAGAAAAGGTTCCATCTTAATTCTCACATGTACTCTACCATCATAATTCCTCTATAATGAAAATTTAGATTCCCCAAAATAATCCTGTGGTGTCTTATAAATCACTCAAGAAAGATTTAACTTAGTTCAGTCCCTCCCATTAGGCGTATTTATTGTTCTCTGAATCATTGGTATGGGATACAGATGACAACCCTTCAGAGGTGAGAATATCACAATAAAATGAAAAGTCCATTTTTCTATCTTCTTTATATGCACATGTGACTACTATACTACTTCAGAGCCAGAAACTGATAGCAGAACCATTCAGGATGTTGGAAAGATGAGGGCTATTCAGCCAGACTTAAACACTTCACCAAATATTGGGACTTTGCAAGAATAGATTTAATAGCAAAGTACACACAAAGGAGAGCTAGGTGCTTCAAAGCAGTAGTGAGAGAATCAAATCAGTTTTTATAACAATCCAGTGTGCTATAATTTTTCCCTTTAATTTCTCCAAACTCCTATGTATTAACGGTGTGGAGCTCAGCCTGGGATGCTCCTGGGTGGTGGTGGAGGCTTTAGGAGTGGGGCCTGGTGGAGGGTAGTTAGGTCTTTGGGGGTGTGCTCTTGAGAGGGGGAACTGGGATCCTAGCCTCTCTTCTTCCTCTTTTTGCAACTCACATGATAAATGGTGTTCTTCATCAGGTGTTTAACCATGACACACTGGGCCACCAAAATTCCTAAGCAGCAGGACCCATTGGGTATAGACTGAAACTTCCTACCTGTTGGCCACGATCAGCCTTTGTGTTTAAAATATACTTATCATAGGCATTTATTTTGCTCAGTGAAGGAAAAATGAGAAACATACTCAAGAAGCAAATTTTCATAAGTGAATAAAAAGTAAGAGTTTAACAGGTTGTGTCATCCCGATTGTTGTTTTAGAACTCAAGTTTTATAGTAAAATGATCCCTTTGTTTAATTACATTAGGGCTTCTGCTGTTAAGATATTCCTTAAGAAAGTCTCCATATCATGCTTATTGTTCTGAAAATATAAGACTGGAATTTCTTTCTTTTGATCCAAAATTTATTATGCTTCATTATGAAATTTCCACTTTTTTCAGTGGCAGAAATGTGCTTATTTGTAAGAGCTATATGATCTGAATGCTCTTAAATAGCCTTCTTAAAACTGAAAATTCTGGGCTGTGCAGATTTTACAGTACTTACTATAAAATCATGAGGATTTGACTGATCCCAAGTACCCACATTTTTTAAATTCTATTTATTATTTTTATTTTATGTGTATGAGTGTGCTGCCTACACATATGTAAGTGTGTCATGCAATGCCCACAGAGTCAGAAGAGGGTATGAGATTTCCCTGGAACTGAAATTACGGATGGTTATTAGCTACCACGTGGGTGCTGTGCATCAAACCCAGGTCCGCTGCAAAAGCAGCCAGTGCTCTTAACCACTGAACAATCTCTCCAGTCCCATTCCCACACTTTTAAAAAGTTGGGCACAATAGTAGAAGATTGCAGTACCAACGCTGGAAAGGGAAGGCAGAAGCAGACAGATCTTTGGGGCTCACTAGCCACCCAGCCCACCTAGCATAACTCAGACCAATGAGAGATACTGTCTCAAAAAGAAAAGTTGTCTGCTACCTGAGGAATGACAAAGTTGTCCTCTGGCTTCTATGGCCTCTACACACACTTGCACATCGGTGTACATGCAAACACACACACACACACACACACACCTCTGCACACATATGAACAAAATGCATGCAAAAAAATCGAGAATTCTGAACATTCTTTCCATCAGCAACAGCATGTCCATTTTTAGTTTACCCTTTCATTCTTATTCAGTTTAGTTTAATATAATTAAAACGTTTAAAACCTAATTAATCATGTTGTTTATTAATTACTTTAATAGAAACTTGAAATAAAAACTTCTGTCATATTTTCTTAGATTCCTGTGGGTATCAAGATTCCTTGACTCACTTACCCAAATTCCTTACCTAATAAATAGAGGGTCACAAAGGTGCTTCAGCCAGGTCCATAAATTGAAACTTGTGAATCTGAACAGTCAGACACATGTCTGTTGATTGGACTAATACAACTTATGTTTTATATGGACAGGATCTTCTTCACACAGGGCAGCTGTGATCTCATTACTGCACAGCCCACCATCCCCTATCGGGTTGTATTTTGTTCTTTCCATTCATTTACATGTCCATTTAGTTCCTATGGACACCTCAGTTTCTTACTCCTCCTAGATTTCCTTTGTTGAAACTATGAAACTATGCTCAGTCTTCTAGTTTTTGTTTATCATGGTTTTTTTTTTTTTCAGTTTCTTTCCTATAATGGATAACGTTAAAACTGTCTATTCCCAGTCCTATTGGGTTTCCTTCCTGCTCATAGACTAAAGAACTTAATCATCACTTTTATTGAAGCAGGAGACTTACTATGGACCTAAGACATATAAAATACCGCTTAAACCCAAACCACATTCTCCATGTAAAGAAAGCAAAAGTTGAGCAGAGTTCAGTAAGGCTTTAGCTAATGTCTTCACAGAACCCTTGAAGATTTGCTTTGTTTGTGTGACAGTCTCTTCAAATCACTGTTTTTGAGATACGAAAAAAGGTATACCAGAGTTAGTACTGTAATTTTTGGAGAAATACATGTCAACTCAGAGAATGTGATGATTCTTAGACAACTTGACCACCTATCAGGGAGACCAGCAGGTCAGAGATCCCCTTAAAACATGTAATTTACAACAAATTGAACAAGTACCTGAAGTTTGGAGGGGATATTCAAATAACAGTCATGTTGGCTCCCCACTATTACACTGACCAGTTCTGGCCTCTCGGGCATATTCAGGTAGCTATGGATGAGACTGGCAATGTGAGATTGAGGGCTAGAGGCTAAGTGCAGGGTAAAGAAAACATTTCGAAGCTACTGCTGGGGAAACTTACCTTTGGAAAATAGAACCTCTCTCCTAAAAACAAAGTGCCTTATTTACATGATATTTCCCAATCCTAATCTATGCTGTACTTGCTGTAGTTTGAAATGACCCTTGATAGACATAGGTTCTTTTTTGTGTGTTGAATGATAGGTTTTGATATGATGAGAAGACATAAGACTGGTATCATGAGTTCATATCTAACAGCAGAATAGAGTGTCTTTCTGTTTGACTCATGTAAAATGGAGAAATACTATTTGTATAGTATGTGGTAGTGATGGCGAGCAGGTTTATATTGATGTTAGAAGATATCTTTTGTGGTGGTTAGCTTCAATTGTCAACTTAATCTAACCTTGAATCACTTAGTAAGAGAATCTCAATAAGGGATTGTCTGAATCAGGTTTTCCTGTGGGTAAGTCTGTACAAGAAGCTTGATTGCTTTGATTGGAATGTAAAGACTCATCCTGAAGGTGGGCAGCACCATTCTCTGGGGAGTGTTAAGAGTAGAGAAATCTAACTGTGTAAAATGATGCATGTTTTTATTTCTCTTTACTCTTGACTGTGGATGCGGTATGACCAGCTGTTTGAAATGCCGGTTGTAACTTCACAATGATGAACTGGAAGTGTGAGGTTAAAAAAAATCCTTTTTCCTTTAAGTTGTTTTTTTTGTCAGGATATTTTATCACAGAAACCGTAACTAGAGTACCCCTATTTAGCTCTAATAATATAATATATTGGGTAAGAAGATCTTTCAGATACAACTTATACCACATTGAGTAAGGTTGTTTATCTTCAAAACCTTATATACAATAGACATGTGAGGGGTAACAACCTATAATGACTGTCTTGAATGATGAAGAAGTAGCTCAGGCTTTATAAGCAAACATTAAATGTGTACCTGTGAGAACATTTCCAGTAAAGATTAGATTGAAACAAGAAAATGTAAATCTTTGGAGGGTCTCTTCTGGAAAATGTTTAGATCAGACTTATCTCTAATAGGTTTTAGTGAAAGTCCCCTAACTTATAGACAGAAGACCACCCTGTCTAGATAGAAATCTATTGGAATATGAATCACAGATGACCACAAGAGGAAAAGCATTTCAAAATAGCACTACTTAAATCTTATCACCAAATATTATGCTGATGTATAATTGCTTATTACTGTAATACATCATTTTAAAAAGTATTTCCCAACAGCATCTCTTCTTTTCATCAATGTATTATTCATATCTATAAATAACAGTTCACTGAATTCATTTAATGAAATCCATCAATTCTACTAAATTATTAGACATATGTACCTGCCATTCAGGCGGTAATTATTAGACTTATGTACCTGCCATCCAGGCGGTAATTATTAGACATATGTACCTGCCATCCAGGTGGTTATTATTAGACGTATGTACCTGCCATCCAGGCGGTAATTATTAGACGTATGTACCTGCCATCTAGGCAGTAATCATTAGACGTATGTACCTGCCATCCTGGCGGTAATTATTAGACGTATGTACCTGCCATCCAGGCGGTAATTATTAGACATATGTACCTGCCATCCAGGTGGTAATTATTAGACGTATGTACCTGCCATCCAGGCGGTAATTATTAGACGTATGTACCTGCCATCCAGGCGGTAATTATTAGACGTATGTACCTGCCATCCAGGTGGTAATTATTAGACGTATGTACCTGCCATCCAGGCGGTAACTATTAGACGTATGTACCTGCCATCTAGGCGGTAATCATTAGACGTACGTACCTGCCATCCTGGCGGTAATTATTAGACGTATGCACCTGCCATCCAGGCGGTAATCATTAGACGTATGTACCTGCCATCCAGGCGGTAATTATTAGACGTATGTACCTGCCAGCCAGGCAGTAATTATTAGACGTATGTACCTGTCATTCAGGCAGTAATTATTAGACGTATGTACCTGCCATTCAGGCAGCAATTATTAGACACATGTACCTGCCATTCAGGCAGTAATCTAGAAACACCCTGCTCATTATTTCTAGAAACTCACTCTGAAAATGAAAGATTAATAATAAGACCAGTCCATCTGCTAGCAAATGGACTGTACCAAATAATTTGGAACTTCCATCCAGACTTAGGTATAGTTTCAGTGTGATTTCCACAAGGTGAATATTTTATTTCAATCTCCATTTTGTCCAAAGATCATCAATAGTATTCACAAACTTCCATCATACAAACTGATAATTTGGGGCTATAATGGACCCAAGGGTTAGGGAGTCAGGTTGAGGAAAAAAGCACAAATTGGAAAATGCTCTATGTACCAGCTTCTCTCCCTTTCTGCACTCTCTCTTCAACCTCACTTAGTAACTGAGAACCAATTGGAGAATTTCTTGTCATCCTTCAGATTGCTGTTCTAATGGCTCTTTACCAGGAACTGGAGCCCTCCTTCCTCCACTCTTCTTGTTTCACTGCCATTTTCTTTTCTTTTTTAAAAATAATTCTTTTATTTATTTAGTTAGTTATTATTTTTTATGTGCACGAGTGTACTGTCTGCATGTAGGTTGGTGCACCCATGTTGTGCAATGCCACGGGAGGTCAGGAGAGGGTGTCAGATTCCCCTGGAACTGGAGTTAAAGACGGTTCTTAGCCACCATGTGGGTGCAGGGAATTGAACCCCAGTCCTCTGCAAGAGCAGTCAGTGCTCTTGACCGCTGAGCCATCTCTCCAGATCCTTCACTGCCATTTTCTATGGTGTGAATCCTTGTCTATGCTCTATCCTTTCCTTACTTACCTTGTTATTTCATATCTTTCCCTTGATAATAGAAGCTTTGTGAACACGATGCATTGTTGTTGCTCTTGTGTATTTTGTGTATTTATCCATCCTTAGCTTAATGCATAGCCACAAAAAGTGCTCCACAAATATTTGCTGAATGAATTAATGAGTCTTAAATAGTTTGTAAACAAATTGCTATATGAATTACATGCTTAACTACTAGTATCAGGGTCATGGATAAAGAGTGGAAGATAGGTTATCTATCGAAGGTCTGGGGCATAGGGGAAGGGAATGGAAGAAACTGAATCAACTGGGCACAGCTGTCTGAAGAATTATCAGGGCACTTTGTGGTTTGGCCCAGAACTATCCTTTTATCAAAGTAGATTCCAGAAGTGCACGTGTGCCTCCTCCCTGAGAAGGGATGGCATGACACTGCGTCCTTATCCGGTCTGAGACGTATTGTAGCATTGCCTGGATCTGAGAAGATTAAGATATTTAAAAGTCCAGTGTTCTCTCAGCTAAGGAGATAATTTCCACATACTACAATGTAAAATATTGCTTATAACACCCGTTTTTCTCTTATCTTGATTGATTCTCTGTTCTCAACTCCAAGGCCCTTTGCTACAGTGCTTGCTGAAAGATCTTCCTAAGAAACTAATTGTGCCATATCTCTGTTCAACATTTACACAAGCATTTTTCCTATTGAAGATAAACACACTTCTCTTCTTCAACATTCTGTTTCCATTAATCATTCCTGCAGGCTTTCTTTTTTAAGTAATTTTATGTTTTACTTTTATTTCTATTGATTCATACAATACATTTTTTTGAAATTTTTATACAATATAATATTTTGTGATTTTCACACAATATATCTTGATGGTATTTCGATTCCCTTCTCTATCTGCACCTTCCCCCACTGCCCCAGCCTCAATTTTATATAGAGAGTCAGATTGTGTCCTAGATTATGAGTCCATCCACTGGGCCCAACAAGAGTCCTATCCCTGTAAGACATTGCCTTTTCCACTTCCCAGCAGACATCAGTTGCTAAAAGTTCCTTAGGGTAAAATGGGTTTCTTTTACCCACGTCCCCATGACTGTGCATAGGACTTGTGCATGCTAACACCATTGCTGTGATTCCCCGTGAGTAACCCGCTGGCTCTCCGGAAGACTCTGTTTTCTTTTGGTCATCCACCCCCCTCTGGCTCTTAAAATCTTTCCACCTCCTCTTCTGTACTGGTCTCTGAAACTTGACAAGCAGCAGTTTGGAGTACGTGTCCTATTCAGGCATAAGCACTCTGTGGCTTCTTGTTCTCTGCACATTGGCCATTTGTGGGTTTCTGTGTTAATCACTATCTACTGCTTAAGGAAACTTCTCTGGTAATAGTTGAGCAATACCTTCATCCTATGTGTAGAGATTGCATTGAGGATATATCACTTAAGGTTAAGTGTCTCATAGGCAATTATTCTGTCTTTGACCAGCCCTGGAGTTCCATGTTTGCAAAAATAAACTTCTTTGATGAGGGGTAAAAAGCATGCTTGTCTGTAAATGCATATTTAGCATATAGTAAGAAATTATGTTTTTCTAGGGATATAAAGAATAGGTTTTTCTCTAGGCTCTATGACCCCTCCAGACCTCTGTATTTGGCTTTTGTTTACAATATCCTTCATGAGTTCCCTCCCATTGAACAAGCTTTAATTTCAATTAGACAGCTGTTGATTACCCACAAGGCAAAAGAACCACTACTTCTCCAATAATGATAGTTTGATGGACCAGTCATTGCTGTTTATTAGGCTGTACAACTGAGTAGGACTATTGATTGGTTTTCTCCCTTTGGCAGATTGTATTGTATCCTCTGATACCATGAAAGTGAGTTTTTAGGAGATGTACAAGTCATTTCCAGATTCATTGCTGTGAGTTCTGTGTCTAAAGTGTGGCCTGTTTTCAGCAATAGGGCCTTACCTTCAAGGTCTGGGAGACAATTAAGGACAGTGACAATAGCTTGTGTTATTTTGAGAACTTCTTGGACTACCCTAACCAACACTTCTAAGGGTGGTTTCTCCTGCCTGTCAATATATATGTACATATACTTCAACTATATTTTATGTGTATGTTTTCATTAGGAAATTGAACTACTGCATTTCATACCATCTAAGCATTAATTATCTCACTGCCCCAATATAACATTCACTGTTCCCTTCATAATTAAAATACCCCTCACTTCCCCATTTCCCCCTTAATAAAACATCTGTCTCCTACAACCCCTCTCTCTCCAGTTCCTTCTTCCCCTTTATTATCATGTTTTTCTTTCCATTTCTGGCTCCTACACTTACAACGCGACATACACTCACATGAGGGATTTGGAGATAAGATCCACAAGTGAGAAAGAACACGTCACTTGTTTTTCTGAGTCTGTGTTACTTCACTTAGTATAAACATTTCTAGGTGCTGCAGGGGTGGCTCAGCAGTAAGAGCACTGGCTACTTTTGCAGATGACCTGGACTCAAATCCCAACACCCACATGGCAGGTAACAACCATCTCTAACTCCATTTCCAGGGAATCCAATCCCCAATTCTGACCTCTGCAGGCATTGCATGACACAGGTGCACTTACAGCATTCATTTTTGGACTTATACATACAAAAATAAAAATAAATAAAAGGTTTTTAAAGTTTCCAGTTTCAGGGGGCTGGAGAGATGGCCTAGTGGTTAAGAGCACCGACCGCTCTTACAGAGGACCCGGGTTTGATCCCCAGCACCCACATGGCGGCCAAGAACCGTCTGAAACTCCAACTCCAGGAGAACTCCAGTTCCAGGGGAATCCGACACCCTCTTCTGACCTCCGTGGCATTGCACGACACGGGTGCACAAACTTGCATGCAGACAGTACATTCAGACACATACGGAAATAAATAAAATTAATAAATAAAATTAATAAAAAAAAATTTTAAAGTTTCCAGTTTCATTCATTTACCTGAAAATTCCATGATTTCATGTTTTCTTTTACCACTGAGTAGAACTGCAGTGTGTAAAATCTACCGTATTTCCTTGTCCATTCACCAATGAGGGACTTTTAGATGGGTTCTATTTCTTAGCTATTGTGAAAACAGCAGCAACAAACATGGCTGTGCCAGTCTCTCTGTAGTGGGACCACTCCACTGGATATAGGCCAAGGAGTCTTAGCACTGGATCATATTGTTGATTTATTTCTAGTTTTTAAGAGGTCGCCACAATGATTTCTAAAATACGTGTACCAGTTTGCAATCCCAGCAACAAATGATGAGCATTCCCCTTTCCCCACATCTATACCTGTGTTTGGTGTCATTTGTTCCCTGCCATTTTGACTGGGTTAGATAAAATCTTAAAGTAGTTTTGATTTGCCTTTCCCTAATTACTAAAGATGCGGAACACATTTTTTTTTTTTTTTTTTTTTTATTTGGAAACAGGGTTACCCTGTAGCTCCAGCTGACTTGGACCCTGCTATGTAGACCAGGCTGGTCTTGAACTCAGAAAGATCTGCCTTCCCCAAGTGCTGGGATTAAAGGTGTGTGCCACCACACCCTGGCAAGGATGTTGAACACTTTTTAAGATGTTTCTTACCCATTGTTATTTCTTCTTTTAAGAGCTCTCTGTTCAGATCCATAGCACATTTTTTTAATTCGGTCATTTGTTTTCTTCTTTATTTTTGGGGTTCTTTATATAGTCTGGATATTAATCCTCTGTTGGATGAATTGATCCTCTCTTGAGGATTTTTCTCCCACTCTATAGGCTTCCTTTTTACTCAATTGCTTATTTCCTTTGCTGTACAGGAGCTTTTTAGTTTAATGAGGCCCCATGTGTTGATTGTTGACTTTAATTACTGAGCAACTGATGTCCCATTTAGAAAGTCCTTTCCTGCACCTATATTTTGTAGGACACTGCCTATGTATTTTGCTAACAGTGTCAGTGTTTTGAATCTCACAATGAGGTCTTTGATCCATTTGGAGTTGTCTTTTATGCTGGGTCATAGGCATCTGTCTAATTTCATTCTTCTACATGTGGAGATCCAGTTTTCCCAGAATCATTTGTTAAGAATGCTGTCCTTCCTCCAGTGTGTGTTCTTGACAACTTTGTCAAAAATCAAGTGGCTGTAATTGCATGCACTCATGTTTGGGTCTTCTATTTTGTTCCATTGATCTACAATGGTCTGTTTGGTGCCAATATCATGTTATTTTTATGACTGGTTCTGTAATAGATTGAGGCCTATGGTAGTCCCCCAGCATTGCTCTTTGTGCACTGGATTGCTTTGGCTATCTGGGGTTTGTGCTTCCCTATGCATTTTGGGATTTTTTTTTTTGAGTTCTATAAAGAATGTCATGGGAATTTTGATTGGCATTGCATTGAATCTGTACATTGGTTTTGTTAGAATGGTCATTTCACTATATTGATTCTACAATCCAAGAGCATGGGAGGTCTTTTTATCTCCTACGTCTTCTCAATCTCTGTTTTCAAAGACTTAAAGTTTCCATTGAAAAGGTTTATCCCTAGATATTTTTTGAAGCTATTGTGAGTGGAAGTGTTTCCCTGAACCCTTTTTATGATCGCTGTGTATAGAAGGGCTACTGGTCTTTTGTACATTGATTTTTGTAACCTGCCACTTTGCTAATTCTATTTCTAAAACTATTTCTAGTTTTCTGGTAGAATGTGGGGATCTTTTGTGTATAATATCATATCATCTGAAAGCAAGGATATTTTGAGTCCTAATTTTCCAATTAACACCTCCTTAATTTCCTTCTTGTGTCTTAGTGCTCTAGCTAGGGTTTCGGGCACTATATTAAAAAGGAGTGGGGATAGTGTACAGTTTTGTCTGGTTCCTGATTTTAATCGGAATGCTTAGGTTTTCTCCATTCAGAATGATGTCGGCTGAGTTTGTCGTCTATAGCCTTATTTATGTTGAGGTATGTTCCATCCAGTCCAAATCCCGCTAGGACTTTTATCATGACTGCATGTTGGATTTTGTCAAAAGGCTTTTCTGCAGCCATTGGGGTGATCATGTGATTTTTGTCTTCAAGTCCATTTATATGATTGATTACATTTATTGACTTACTTATATTGAACTGCATCTGTGAACTACAGCATACTTGATCATGGTAGATAATCATTTTAATGTATGTCTATCTGCAATTTGCAAGTATTTTCTTAAGAATTTTTTTTAGGAATATGGGCCATGTAGTTTCCTCTTTGGTTGTTCTTTCAATATCTTTTCCTGGTTTTGGTATTAGAGTAATAATTGGCATCATAATAAAGAGTTTGGAAGTTTTCCCTTTGTCTCTTTTTGAATAATTTATGTAATGTTGGTTGAAGATCATCTTTGAATGTCTGCTAAAATTATGCTTTGGCTTTTTTATTCAGAATTCTTTGTTTTGATTTCTTTATTTATTATGTGTCTATTGAAGCTACTGATTTCTTGGTTTAAGTTATACCCATAAATTTAGAAATGCTTAAGTGCATACGACCAGGGAGATGTTGGCCAGGGGATCTAAGGCCCCACAAAAGGTAAAGGCTCCTTGCCTCTAAACTGGGATACCTGCAAGAAGAGAGGCAATAAGGCCCTGCTGCTGAAGACCTGATGTTAACATGGGAAAGATGTATTGAGACCACACATACAAGTGTACAGATGGCCTCTGGAACACCAGAGAGTGTTACCAAAGGCCACTAAACCAATAAAGCAAATGCAGGTCTCCTTGAGTCAAGCAAGATTCCACTGTCAGCACCAGCTACACCTCACCTGCCTGGAAATACTGTGCAGCAGAGGCAGCCATATGCCTGTATATCCCAAATCTAATTGGCTATTGGCTCTCTCCTTGGAGGAATAACCCATGGCTGATGCCACAAGCTTACATCCTCTACAGGTTAGGAGATGTCATAAGCCACAGTAAGACCCTGTCATATTTAACAGGAAAAAATGTAATTCATGGATCAACATATCATCTAAACATATGTGTCTATACCAAAGTAACCTACCATAACTATTAATGCTGTTTAAATACCTATATATCTAATTGCTTGTGCTTCATTAGTAGGATCGAAAGGTTATTCCTGGACAAACTGTCAGCCCATGAAAGGAAACAGCCAGAATTGACCAGAGTCCAAGACAACAGCTCCAGAGAGAGTGGACTGTTTTGCTTCTCATCCACCTGTGCCCCTTTTCTAAGCCTAGGTGACAATCTGCGGAAGAGGAGGAATGGTAGAATGTAAGGGCCATAAGCGATGGGATAGGCATGGATAGAAACTACAGACGAAGGTAGTTACGTGGACACACGAAAATAACATTGTGACATCAAAGCGAACATGAGTTGGAAGGCAAAGGTAACAGACCCAGTGAAAAAACACCCCCACTGGAAGGTGGGCTGTGGGGGTTTGGGCACAACAGCCTGCAAATGGTTTTACATGAAGGAGGCTTGTACTCATGGATTATCCCTTATAGCTAAAAAAATGAAAAAAAAAACTGAGAGAAATATGCAGGACAGTTATGCAGAATGCATGATCTCGGTTGGGGTGGGGGTGGGGGAGAAAGAAAGGGAAAATGCCTGAACTGAATTGGAAAATGGTGTATGATGCACAAAGCATCAATAAAAAAAAGGAAAAAAAAATTTAGAAATGCATCCATTTCTTCTCATTATCAAGTTTAATGGAGTATAGTTTTTTATTTTTATTTTTATTATCTTTTATTAAAGTTTTGTGCATTTCTTACATCCCTTCTCAGTTCAATCCAGGCTCATTTCCCCCTCCATGCCCCACCCCTCCCAAGGCCATGCAGTATGCCATACATGTCCTGTTCCCCTTCTGAGTCTTTCAAAGTTTTTCAAAGCGAGAAGTTATTTGGGGGGGGGGAAGAACTCTACTGTGTTCATCAGTTTCTTGTCCCAGTTTCTTGGTTGTTGTTGTTCCCTCCATCCTTATTGTTTCAACATATGCATTTATGATGTCATCACAGTATTAAAATCAGTCATCTGAAAATAACCTGTAGTTATTCCAAATCATATTTTGGATTAGCATTTTCCCTTTTAATTTTATATTGCCTAAAATATGAAACAGACCCTCCACCTTTGTTTTTTTTTTTTTTTTTTTTTTTTTTTTTTTGTATGTGTATGAATGCATTGTTTGCATGCAGGTCCTGTGCACCCGTGACGTGCAATGCCGTGGAGGTCAGAAGAGGGTCTCAGATTCCCTGGAACTGGAGTTCTCCTGGAATTGGAGTTACGGACGGTTCTTAGCCGCCATGTGGTGCTGGGGATCGAACCCGGGTCCTCTGCAAGAGCGTCGGTGCTCCTAACCGTCTGGCCATCTCCTCCAGCCCCCATACCCTCCACCTTGTACAAAAATTATAAAGCCTGAAAATAGGTAGTAGGTTATTCTAGAGCCCATTAAGGATTCACATTTTAAGAGCACAGTTGCTTTAGATAAAGAGAAATATAACATTAAATGTTGTTACTCAGTTTGCCTTACTTGTGCGAGCATCCACAGATGAGGGAAACCAGTTGTCCCTTTTGTTTTTCTGGGACTGTTTTACTCACACTTAGCATAATATCTTCTAGTCCACTCCATTTTTTACCTGCAAAGTTCATGATGTTCTTTCTTTTTTATAATTTTTTTATTTACTTTTGTATGTGGGAATGAATGTAATGCTGCATGTAGGTTTGTGCACCCGTTTCGTGCAATGCTGCAGAGGTAGAAGAGATCCTTGGAATCCCTGGAAATCTGGAGTTTTCCTGGAAATTGGAGTTACAGATGGTTCTCAGCCACCTTCTGGGTGTTGGGGATCGAACCTGGGTCCGCCTCTGCAAGAGTAGTCGGTGCTCTTAACCACTAGGCTATCTCTCCAGCCCAATGTCATCTATCTTTACCACTGCATAGAACTCCATTGTGTACATGTACCAAATTTTCTTTATCCACTCCTTGGTTGAGGGGCACTTGGGTTGGTTCCAATAAACATGGTTGGCTACAGTAAACATGGCTGTGCATGTATCTCTGCAGGAGGATGAGTCTTGTGGGATATACCCAGGAGTGGTATGACTGGATCAGGTGGTAGGCTCATTTTGAGTCTTTAAGGGTTCTCCAATGCTACACTCCATCCTGGTTAATGAGTTTACATTCCCACCAACAGTAGATGAGTGTTTCCCTTTCCCCACAACCTCTCCAACATTTGGTATCATTTGTTTTCTTGATCCTAGCTCCAGTCTGTATTGGAGTGAGATATCTTTCTTTTAATTTTTAATTTATGTTTGTATGAGTGTGTACTGTGTGCAATGTAGGTTTGTGCACTCGTGTCATGCAATCCAGGGAGGTCAGAAGAGGGTCTCGATTCCCCTGGAACTGGAGTTTCTCCGGATTGGAGTTACAGACGGTTCAGCCGCCATGTGGGTGCTGGGGATCAAACCCGGTCCCCTGCTAGAGCAGTCATTACTCTTAACTGCCTAGGCTATTTCTCCATCCCCAAGTGAGATGACTATCTTAAAGTACTTTAATTTACATTTCCTAATTATTAACAATGTTTGAACACTTTTTAAGAGTTTCTCAGCCAGTTTACTATCCTCACTTGTGAAGTCTCTGTTCAGCTCTTATACTCCATCTCTTGAGTAGGTCATTTGTTTCTTACTTCTTTGTTTTTTGAAGTAGTTTATATATTCTGGAGTTATGCTCTGTCAGATGTATCAGCAGTGAAGATTTCCTCCCACTCTGTGGTTTTTCTCTTCACTGATTGTTTCTTTGCTGTACAGAAGCTTTTGATTGTGTCAATGTGTTGACCTTTACTTCCTGTGCAGTTGCTGTCTGATTTAGAAAGTCTTTTTCTTACCCCAATGACTTGTGGTTGCTGCCAATGTTTTCTTTATCACCTTCATAATTTCAAGTTTCACATTGAGGTTTTGTAATCATTTGAGTTCATTTTTACAGGGAAGAGGTAGGGACTTAATTTTATTCTTCTACAAGTGGTGATCCAGTTTTCCAAACCATTTGCTGAATATATAATATATATATATATATAGAAAAGAGAGAGAGAGATAGATATAGATATAGATAGATAGATAGTTAGATAGATAGATAGATGTTTTTAAATATTTATTATATTATGAGTCTTTTGGTGTCTGTTGTGATGTTTCCCCTTTCATCTCTGACTTTGTTGATTTAGAGCTGCTTTTTCTTTCTACTAGTTAACTGGGCTAAGGGTCCTGTTTATCTTTTCAAGGAACCAGCTCTTAATATCATTGATTATTTGCATTATTTTCTTTATTTCTATTACATTAATTTTTACTCTGACTTTTGTTCTTTCTTCTTGTCTACTGGGTTTGGGTTTGATTTGTGCTTGCCTTTCCAGAATCTTGAGTTCTACCATTAAGTCATTACTTTGTGCTCTTTCTGATTCTTAATGGAAGCACTTAAAGATATATACTTCCTTCTTAGCACAGATTTTAATGTGTCTTAAAAGTTTGTTTTGTTGTGTTATTTTCATTTAGTTCCAGGAATACTTTTATTTCTTTCTTGATTTCTTCTTTGACATGTTCATCATTCATAAGTGTGATGTTAAAACTCCATGACTTCATATAGTTACTAGAGTTTCTTTTGCTGTTGATTTTAAGCTTTATTGTGCTGTTGTCTAATGGAACTACCATTGGAATTATTTCAAATTTTGAGTATTTGTTGAGGTTTGTTTTGTACCCTAGTATGTGGTCAATTTTAGAGAAATTTCCATGAGCTGCTGAGCAGAATGTGTATTATTTGGTGCTTAGGTAGAATATTCAGTAGCTGAATCTTATGTCTATTTAATATAAGATGCCACTGAATTCAAATATTTCTCCATTTTTTCTGTGCTCTGTTGTTGGCCTGTCTGCTGTGGACAGTGTGGTGTTGAAGTCACCTACTATTGTTGACTTGGTACTAATCCATGTCTTAACCTCCTGTGGTGCTGTTTTTATGAAGCTGGGTGTGCCAGAGTTTGGTTCATGATTGTAATGTCTTCTTTTTCATTTGTTCCCTTGATCAGAATGAAATGACCTTTTTATCTGTTCTAATTTTAATTTGAAGGATATTTGTAAGATATTAGAATTGCAACACCTGTTTGTTTCTTAGCACTGTTTGCTTAGAATATAATTTTCTATCTTTTTAACCTAAGGTAGTGCCTATCCTTGAAGATTAGATGAGCAACTGGAGGGTCTGAAGACTGTCCTAAAGTTGAGGAATGGGTGTAGCAAGATTTGGGGTAACTCATTCAGGCTAGGGAGGCACTTTCTGACAGCCTTGATGGGACTGGGCCAATGACCAAGGAAAATAGATGGGAATAGAGTCTCTTGGTTCTTACTAGCTAGCAGAGAAGGCCTGAGTACTAGAAGAGCAGGAGCGGACATGCTCCCAAAGCAGAGGGGACAGGAAAGGTGAAATTTGATAAATTTCCCTGGCCAGGAGCCTCAGCTGGGTGTGACCAAGGTAGAAAAAGACCCACTGGAAGCTAGCCTGCAGAGAACCCCTGAGCTTTGTTACAGCAGGACTAGAGATTGTGCACCACTGGCCCCTCTACCCTGCCCCTGGCCCCTACAACTTTATTTCATAAGCACATGTTCTCAGGGATTTTCACATTCTTGACTGGTCCAGCTCTCAAAACTCTACTCAAATGTTGCTTCCATGATGAGATTTTCTATTTCTTCTTGAAGGCATGTGTTGGACCCTCCACTAGGATTAGTAACACCTTTCTCATGCACTTGTCACACTATTGGAATGGTTTATATTTATTACACACCCGTTTCCCCAAATAGACGGATGTATTAGTTACTTTTTCTGTTGATGTGCTAAAATACCATGACAAAACAATTTAAATGATAAAGGGTTTAATTTAGCTTACAGTTGCAGGCAGATGCAGTCCATCATAGTGGCAGAATAGGAGGCTAATTGGCCCATATTGCATCCACACTCAGGAATCATGAATGAACAGGAAGTGAGACTGTGCTACAAACCCTCAAACATACCTGCAATGACCTACTGTCTTTGGTGAGGCTCCACCTTGTGAGGGCTCCACAACCTTCGCAACAGCTCTACCAACCAGGGACCAAGTGTTCAGACATTTGATGGGGACAATTCATATTAACATCACAACTAGGAAAGCTGGACCTCTCCATGCTTGATCCAAGCACTAAGTATGTCCTTATGTGATGTAAAATAAATGTGTATCCAAGAGCAAAAATCTGGAGCTAACCCAAGTGCCCCTCAACTGACGGGTGGATAGAGAAAATGTGGTACATCTACACAATGGAGTTCTATGCAGCAGTAAAGAAAGATGACATCATGAACTTTGCAGGTAAATGGATGGAACTAGAAGATATTATGTTAAGTGAAGTAACACAGTCCCAGAAAAACAAACAATGAATGGTATCCCTCACCCGTGGATGCTAGCGCCAATTACCTAGTTGTATTTCTTGTGCATGGCCCCTTGAGCTTTTGTCCAAGTAGTTGGGAGTGATGCGTATTGGAAAGAACAACAACGACAACAACAGAAAGGACTGCATCAAAGAATTGACTGAAATGGTGAACTTCTACTCAAAATAGTCAACTTCCACATCGAGAATTATTTTGAGAAAGACTGAGAAAAAGATGAAAAACATGTTTGGCAGACTGCATGAGCTCTGATGGGGTGGGGGGTAGGGTGGAGGACACCAGTCTAGATTTGATTAGTAACATAATCTTGTACAAAAAATAATAAAATAAATAAATAAATAAATAAATAAATAAATAAATAAATATGTATCACTGGACCGTTGGAAGGTAAAGAAGGCTACGGCTACTCTTGTTCTGAGCTTATAAAGCTCTGGAGATAGAACCCTTGCTTATTGTGGTCCTTCATAACAACCTCATGTGAATCAAAGCCTTTTTTGACTTGAGAATGTATTGATGAATCAGTTGCACCTTTTTCCAAAGATGGCATGAGCAAAATATATTTCCGAACAGTAGCTCTTTTATTAGTGATACCTAAAGTTAAAACAGCCATCAACTCACTTACTGCCGGGATTTACCACAGTGGTCATGCCATGTCATTACATATTTTCAAACTCTTGAAAAAACGCATCCTTCATTTTTTATTCTTTGCATGATTAAAGTCATCCAGTTACCATTCAATTTAATTAAAGGCTTTTATGATTTAATTTTAGCAAGGGTAAAATTATCAGGCATTAAAGTGATGATTGAATGATTATTTTTATTATTGCAGTAGATAACAGGAAAGAGCCTTTGAGATAAATTGTAATAAAAAAATCCTTCTGGTAGTCAGTAAAATGAGTTAATCTGTAATGAAAAAGGAGTTGTTGATATTGTTAATTAATAACAGATGAATTAAGATAGAACCTGACATTTCATTTACTCCAGAACACTCTTCTAGGAAATTTCATGGACTATGAGTCTGTTACTTTGTATAGGAATGTTTTAGGGAAGGAGGAGAGAAAGAGCTCTAAAGAGGAGAGATTGAGGAAGAAGTGAGGGAAGATGTAAGAGAGACCTGGGACCTGGGAGGGAGGGAACAGGGTGTAGGGAGAATATGCACGCATAAGCTTTTACTGGAGAAAACCTGTAGCTTAGCACTCAAGCAAAACTAATCAGTTAAAGAAAGCACATGATCTACATTATGGCATGTTGCGGCAATACCAGAATAAATGCTGATATTTTTCTCTCATTTTAAAATTAATAATTGATACTTTAAGTTGGATGTCATAATATTTTCCTTGTTGTGAATTTCATTAGATTTTTTTGTCTATTCCCTTCAGGGACATTCTTCAAGATGCTCAATAGTAACTTGATAATAGAGGAGAAAATTTTAGGCAATTGATGTTAGGAATCTCTTCTCAAGAAAGCTTTTACCAGTGTGTACATTTTTCATATAGCTTGTTGAATTATTTTCCATCTAAGAAGAGATAGTCCAGTCCACTTGTAATTAAAATGACTGCCTAAGGATTCTGAACTACTTTATGTCCATCTCAGTAGACAAGACCAAAGCCCAGTTACAATACTATGTAAAGTTAGTCTAGACACAACAGCTTAAGGCAAAATTCTTTTTAAAGAAGGCTGCAGTATAGAGTGGTGAGATTGCTCAGTGGGTATAGACACATGCAAGCCTGATATTCTAGAGTTCAATACCTGGATCCTGCATTGACAGGAGATGATGATTCACAGAACTTGTCCTGTGACTTCCACAAACACATAGTGGCACATGTGCCTACGCACATACACACAATACACAGTAATGATAATGAAATGTTTAAAAGAAAGAAAGCTGATGTTTCAGGGTCGTTCGTGCATGTAACCCAATTATCAACCTAGAATCCATACATAACACCAAAATAAAAGCAAATACAACTTTTATTTCAATATATTTATGAAACAAGAGACAAAAACTCAGAAACAAATATTGCATCAAGAAAAATTGGAAGTGAGCTCCTACAAAGAGAAAAGAACAGCTGGACAAGGGGAAGTAGAATATCTTTGTCTGAATAACTTGGAATGGCCCTGTGAGTTACACTTCCAGTTACACCTGTTGTTTTGAATGCATTCAGACTGGTGCTGAGGTTCTGTTCATCCATTAAGCAGTATATAATTGGTTACTAGGGAACTGTTGTAAAGGAGTTATTGCCAGTAATCAGAAATTCTTAAACAGTCCAGAAGTCAGCAGAAATCCCAGGACTAGGAACTGTCACTGACGGGGGTCTTGCAAGCATTTATAAAAACCATTCTTTGTCTGAAAGGTGAAGATTCAAGAACTTATGTCAATGCAATATCTGAGGCTCACAGAGTTTTGCTCTCTCTTTAACAAACTACAGCCATCTTAACTTTTTCCACAAAAGCTGACTGAAAATTTACTAATTACCACAACCACTTCAATTCAAACATTCTGAGAACAAACCATAGGACTCACTGAAAATGCTGTCTTTTATTTTTTTTTATTTTAAAGAAGTTATGTTATTGCACACCTGTTATGTCAGCACTTAGGAAGCAGAGACAAGAGAATCTCAGCATCAAGGCTAATGTGGACTACATGGTGAGAGTAAGCACACATGCGTACATGAACATACACACACATACTATAGATAGGTAGATAGATGATAGATAAATGATAGGTAGATGATAGATTATAGATAGATAGATAGATAGATAGATAGATAGATAGATAGATAGATAGATGATAGATAAACATCTACCTCACTCAAGAAGAATCAGATGGGTAAGAGCAGAGGGAAAGGCCAGGGTACATTGGAGAAGTGGAGCTTCTTTGTGGAATTCTAGTGGAATCTGGATGCATCCCTGACATCTGTATGTTCACTGATCAGAAAGTTCTACAGAGCATTGATGTCCAGAGGTTTTACTGAAATGCTCTCACATAGAGTGATCAAATAATTGACCACCCAATTTAACTCAGTCTCCAATTCTTTTCCTCAGTTCCAATCTCCTGATCACATGATCAACTGTCCAACCCCCATACAGAGACTCTTTGGGATCCATCCTGATCACCATATCAAAAGCATTCTTATTACTCAGGAAATTCTAAGATTTTTAATAGTGCTTGCAAGCAATTAGAACAAATAATATGAAGAATATGTGTGTATCCATAATTTTTTATCTCACAGACATCTTTTACAAAAATGTTGGATATGGCTTTTAGAATGGTTATTTCTAGGTGTATTTCATATGCTTATCCTGTCTTGAGACTTAGGTTCAAGGAAATATGAGACATGTTTCCCACAGTTTTAGTAACACAGTATCTGACAAAATCAAGTTAAAGAGGAAGAATTTATTTTGGCTCTCCCTTTGAGGCTGGACCAACCGGAATGAGAAGGGCAGCATGGTGGCAGGCATGTGATCGTGGCAGGTGTGTGGTGGTGGCAGGCGTGTGATGGTGGCAGGCATGTGATGGTAGCAGGCGTGTGATGGTGGCAGGTGTGTGATGGTGGCAGGCGTGCGATGGTGGCAGGTGTGTGATGATGACAAGCGTATGAGATCCCCCTGCAGTCAGGAAGCAGAGAGGCATGAATATTGCCCTTCAACTCACTTTATCCTTTTTATTCAGCCTCTGATCCAGGTCATGGGATGGTGCTGTCCACATCCAGTGTAAGTCTTCTTGCTTCAGTTACACCTTTCTGGAAGCACCCTCATACACACACACACACACACACACACACACACACACACACACAAGGTGTGTTTCCATGGTGATTCTAAATCCCATTAAGTTGTGAATGAAGATTAACCATTACACCTGTCAAACAATCTGTTTTAGAGATAAGATCAACATAAGAAATAGGAGAGTATCAAGAGCTATCCATTATCCTTGTCATATGTGTTTGCCTATGTGTTCTCATTGTGTGTTCGGAACAGCTTCGAAAAGCAATTCAGGAGGTAAGTAAAAATGCATGATTAGATTCAAATACACATTTATACAATTCCAAAATTAATTTTTTTGCTTGGCCACATTATAAGGTAGATTGGAAATGTGTTTAATTGATGAACATTTCAGAGAAGCAGGATTGTCAGTACAAGTTCAGAGGTGGGGGGTGCTGACTGGGGGAGGAGAGGCAAGGAAAGCATTGCTGAAAAGGCTGGACCCTAGCCAGGCCAGGCAGCAAGTGTAAAAACTTGATTCGAGAAGAGAAATGGGCCTACTTGGAGAGAGGAACAAAATGAGTAAATGTGAGATAAAAATTCATTTCCATGGGTGGTTTGAATTTTCTTGCTTGAATAGCTATGGTTATAGGAAGCTCATTTTCCATTGAATAGCTTGCTGTATTCTTCATCACTCCTTTTGATAGAAGGTTCTTCTTACCTGCCACCAGCCAAGCCAGCCTTCTGGTAAGTTCTCACAGCTCAATATTGTTTGCACAAGATAATATAGGAGTAAAAAAATGTTGTGGCCCCTTTAATGTCCTTGTTCCACAGGATAAAGCCAAGCTAGCTCTCACCCCACTTCTCAGTCTGAGTTTTTGGTCTCTCATATCATCTTTATAGATTGGGTGGTTATGAAGAGAATCATTTGAGATGAAGGACATTGAAGTTGGACACTTGCCACTCACTAGGCTTATATATTAATCAACTTCTCTGGGTCTGTTTCTGCTTCTATGAAGTGCAAATATCAGGATCCCTCTTATAGAATGCAATAAAATTATATGAAGTGATACAGCTAAATTAAGACAGTGTCCCAAGTCATAAATATTTAATGTATTATTAACATATTAATAATATTACATAATTATATGCCCATAAGTTTCAGCTACATAAATAAAATTTTAAAATGAATCCTTAAATTTAATATCTTAAATTTAAACAACCTAGTAAGAATTTGATAAAATGTGCTAGAAAGTGGGTTGGTTCAGTTTTTGAGTTCTGATTATCTTAGCTGGGCTCCCAAATACCTGCTGCTGTGGTGAAAGTTTCCATTTGCATGTGTGGTAATTGTTGACAAGTTGTCATCCGTGGCTCCAAACAGGTATTCTTATGGTCATTTGGGCAACCTAGGCTAGTTCAAACATCGAGAGTCCCAAGGTTCCCAGGGACAGCCAAAGAGCATATCCAATTTTACAAATACTTTTCTTTAGGCATTATTTTATTTTTATTTATGTGTATGTGCATATCTCACTGTATATGCAAGTGTGGGTTTACCCACAGAGGCCAGTAGATGGCATTGGATTCCCTGGAACAGGAGTTGCAGGCAGTTGTAAGCTGCCCCATGTGGATAATAGGAACTGAACTCCAGTCCTCTGCTAAAATCACAGGTACCATGAACCACTGAACCTTCCCTCCACCCTCAAAGTGCAATTATCTACTTGTGACACATTTGACACTGAAAGACCCTCGCTCAAGAAAAGAGTTAATGAAAGAATAACTGCAGGGCAGCAACATCAAAAGTTACAGATTTAGGGATAAAGAATTGACCATTAAGTACGTGTGTGTGTGTGTGTGTGTGTGCGTGTGTGTGCATGTGTGTGTGTGCGTGTGTGCATGCGTGCATGTGTGTGTGCACACGCACGTGTGTGTGCATGTGTGAGTGTGTGTGAGTGTGTGTGTGCATGTGTGTGTATGTGTGTGTGTGTGTAATAGAGACAGTGATGGGAGTGGTAGAGAAAAGAAGGAAAATTAGAAGGTATCTGAGATGATCAGCTGCAGCAAATTTCACCAGGAGAAATAGCCTTAATATGGTTGTGCCTTCTTGGCAAGATGACTAGAAGAGAGCCCTTGGGCAATGCACAGCACTCCACAGCTTGGCAATGTGATGTGGAGCAAAGGCTCAGGCCTGTCCTGAGAGTTCTGATTCTTTCACCTGTCCCTTTGTGCTGCATACATATTGAGCACTATCTCCAAGACAGGCACCAGCCTGGATACAGTGACTACTGCTTACTGCCAACTTCTCCCAGTGGTGACAGATGAATCATTTTGACTTTTTCGTCTGTTTACTGAAAGCATTGCGTTTGATGGTAAAGGTATCTTCCAACTGTGATATTACACAGTTTTACAAAATATTATGTCTGTTTTTCCACCTTTTAAACTCACCTGTCTTTTCTTCTGGCTTTTTTGCTCCCCTCTTCTTGCTTGATAGTATCTGACAATGGATGGAACAGAATACTGATGAAATAAAAGCTTATACGAATTAGGTTGGTCTATGAAAGCAGAAGCCTTGTCGCAGTCCCTTACGAGTCCATGCCAGAGCTTTTCCTTGTCTGTGTGAGATTATATGGTCAGTATCCCAAGAGCTGTGTGTCACGTTGCAGACTCCCAAGAGATTTATCTTATGAAAATGGGAATTTGCAGGCTCATGAGAAGGCTCAGTATGTAAAGAAACGTTGCCAATCCTTGCAACCTAAATTCAATCCTCAGGACTCACATGGTAGAAGGCAAAAGTGACACCTCGAAGTTATTCTCCAAACTCCATACCAGTCTGGCAGGTACATGCTCACACAGCACACACAGACACACACACACAGACACACACACACAGTATAATGTAATCAAATATTGCAATGCTTTTAAAATAAAAAGAAAATAGGAGATTGATGTGTCTTAGGGTGTGGATCAATGATTTTCTTCCTGTTTATATGTTTCAAATTGGAGATTATTGGGAGCCAATGAAATGACTTGGTAGGTAAAGACACTTGCTTCCAACCCTGACAACCTGACTTTTATCCTCATGACTCATATAGTGGAAAGAGAGAAGTGATTCCCACAAGATATCCTCTGACCTGCAAAGGCATTCCATGACATGTGAACATTCCCCCTACCCTTCCTCAAAAAGTAAATAAATGTAAAAATAAATAAAATTGAGTTGTTTCTTAGATTTGACTTACAAGGAGCAGCCTTTGCTATGGAATATTGCACATTTTTTATGTCTTTTCATTTTCTCAGCATGCCTACATACCTGTGATGTTCTACAGAGTGAATGATGTCAGTCTCTGGGCAGGAGGGTGACAGACATCTGTTCATATGATTTACAGTAATACTTAAGTGTATTCTTTCCTCCTTCTACCTGTTTGTTGATCTGATCAAATGGGACTCTGCATGCTTGGCTGAAGCACTTTCTAAAGCATTACACAAATAATGAATCATTATTACATATGCCAGCACATTCTGTAAGAGCTATTAAATTCTAAAAGGTTCTCGTGTCTCAGAAGTCTTCAGTTGTGTTAGAAGCATCACTGGGGATGGATCCAGGCATTTGCCTTCAAGTTAGACCTTTGCCAATTGCTATTGCCTGCTCTTTCACCTGTCTACTACCCTGAAGAGCTCAACACATTACTGTGGATGCACAAATTAACTGAATTCTGAAGTCACAGGTAATGCAACACAAAATGCACTTACTCTCAATCCTGTCTTTAAGCCCAGTTCCACTTAACGTATCGGTGGGGAAGCCTAGCCTTGGAATTCAGGTAATCATGAACTTAAAGTTTTTTTTTCTTTCCTTTATTTGTTCACCTCCTGAATAAGATACATTTTGGTTGATAAAGGATGCTCCTGTATCTCTGAAAGGCATTATATGAACACACATTTCTGTTTGTTTCCTTTGCTGAGTTGCTTTTATGCCTTAAAATGCTTCTTTCTCCAATACTTAAGAGAAATATCATTTATTTCTGCCTCCTCGAGAGAGGCATAAAATACCATTGGCTATTTGCTGAAATGCCACCTCTTGGCTCCATTGATCTGAAGGGATTTGGATTCCCCACAGAGGCCAGAGATCCATTATCCATTCAGATTTCCTTGTGCTTTTAAGGCAGTGTATTTCCAAGGCCACGGCCAGAGTAACAAACACATCAGAAATTCAGAGACCAAGGTGATATAGTCTGGATTATGCAGATAATTCACACAATACAAATGAGGTCATAGTCATAAAAAAGGTCAGTTTCTGAATCAATAGGAGTCAAATACCCACGACCCTCCTTATCAGTTTTTAATGAACTGAAGAACATCCACAGGTGAAGATTGGGAGAGTGATTGGTACATGAGAGCTTCTATTGATGAATGGATCAATCTGCTGAAAGGTTTAAATTGTAAATATAATTTTAAAAGACTGGGCCTGGTGAAACACACTCAGGAGGGAGAAACAGGTAAATTTTTGTGAGTTCAAGCCCAGCCTAATTTACACAGCCAGTTCCAGGGCAGCTAGGACTACTACATGGTAAGGACCTTTCTCAAACAGACAGATATGCTGTACCTGTAATATCTACCCATGTATATACATTGTGTCTGTCTATCCATTATGTTGCTTCCTTGGAGGCCATTCCTGATGTTCTGTTCTGTTTGCTGGCTGCCATGAGTCTCCTTCCCCTGTATGCCCACCAGCAGGATGCTCTACCTTGCTTAGAGTTTGCAGTAATGGAGCATGCCCACAACAGACTGAAAATTCTTAAATCATGCTCCAAAATAAATTTTCTTCCCCTTGGTTGGTTTCTTCCAAATGCCCAGTCAGTCACAGCAATAGGGAAGTGACTCACTCAATAAGCAAGGGAAGTACATATTTTTAATTGTGTTACTGCAATGGAAAACATTCCCCAAGTTACACAGTAGTGGTAGGTAGTGTCTCTCCTTTACATTCATTTCATCTGAGAGGAGCTTTGAAGAGAATTCTTGTGTAATCCTGCAGGTGGACAGACAGCTTGCTGTGTAGCAGAGATGTTTTATACCATTCATGTCCCTATACGATCAGCACAGCCTGTGCTGATCGTATAGGGACATGAATGGTATAAAAGGAGAGTGGAGAGGAAGAGTCTTAGTCACCTTTTCATTTCTACAATGAAATACCTAAGCATGTATTTATCTACTTCATAAAGAACATTTCTGTTGTCTCTAATGCAGTGAGAAACCTCCTTATGAGTTAGGAGCTGGAAATCCAAATATCCTGTCATGGTCTCTGGCATTGCCCCTTCCATAGGAGTAACGTGTGTGTGTGTGTGTGTGTGTGTGTGTGTGTGTGTGTGTGTGTGTGGTCTCTCTACTTGTAAGTCTAGAAGCATTCAAATGGGTAATCTCCATACATGACATGAAACCAATTTACTCACTTCCAAAAGATCCTGCTAAACGGAATCAGATTAAGTTTCTATCCTCTTCATATCATTAACATAAAAGTTTGTGAACTGAATTCCTGCCTGAATTTGGAGGAGAAAATCATTTTAAACCATAGCAAAGGGTAGGGAAAAGAAAAGATATGAAAGAAATAGGTAGGAAAGGAGAGAGGGGAGAGAAGGAAACTGGATGATTAAATATGGGCATTGTCTCATGTGGTGGTAGTTGTATTCTTTCAGTTTCTCTGACCTTGGCAAAATTAGTGTAGGTAAATGCTGCATGCATGATCTTGCCCGGGAAGGCATGAATTGAACAGATGTGAATGTCAGATAGGGCTTGGGAAACAAACCAAAGAAATGACCCCACCCCAATATAATTTGGTTAACCAATGTACATACTGCTGTTCCTCATAGGAGCATAAGTGATACTCCAGAGGTGACATCACTAAAAAGCCCACCCCAGCATGGGTGATGACTAGAAAAATCTGAATCTCGACATATATGCAGATTCAAAGAGGTATCTCCTTTCCCCAGTGGTAGTTTACTGATTTGTCACTTTGAGTACAGGCCTTATGAATCCTATAAGTTCCATGAGCTCTTGACTCTTGTACTTTTCCCGAGACTCCTGAGCCTTAATCAGTCTCCTTTCTTCCTCCAGGATAAATGTTTCAATCAAGGGTAACTAGTCAACCTTCCTTTTCAACTTCCTCCCTACTGCCTGAGCAGAGAAAATTCCCTCCCTTAGCTTCATCGTGGAAGGACTTTGTGGACTTGCTGTCAACTGCACATCTTTGGGATGTCATTGCCTGTGTGAACCACACTCATCATCCTATTGGTCTATAAACCCTTTGGTGGCAGGTCATGCTTGCTCTGTTTGCTTCATGAACAGAGACCAAACCAACACAAAAGGAAGGGACTGTGCTTTCTTCTTTCAGCAGCAGTTCCAGCAATCCACCCTTTAAATTCATTGGGATCATCTAAGTACTTGTTGGATCATTTTAATATCCTAACATAGAATTCCATTTTTAATGAAAATGTAATTTACCATTGAATAGAAGTGCAAGCTAACTAATCAGAGTATTCAAAGGCAAAGTCTGGAAGGTATTATATTTGTAGACCTCATTCAGCCTCAAAGGCAGTAGCCTGAACTTGTTCAATGTGAATAATCGCAAAAATGTTGGCAGGCTTTCATCTGTAGGCCTTATTTTGGGTAATTCCCCAACCTCTCCTCTTCCACACCTGCTCCTGAGAAGCTATCTTCCTTCTCCATTCTACCTCTCAGTAGCCCTAACCAGTTAGATCTGTCTTTACTTCTCTCCGTTACTCTTCATTTTCCCTTTCTCCTACTTGCCTGGCCTTTCTTCTGTTGTGAAGCCATCAACTGCATCCATCATATTAGGATCCCTCAAAATTGTCCTAGAAGTACAAGGCATTGTGGTACATGATTTTAATCTCAGCATTTTGAGTCTGATCCCATAGGATCACAAGTACAAGGCCATCCTGAAGTACCCAGTGAGATATTATATACAAAAAATAAAATAAAATAATCTCCCAGAGAGAGGAGAAAATTCAACAGTATTCCTTGAATAAAGGTTGTTTTCCCTGGCTCCTTAAGATGTTAGCTTTCTACAGTGCCCCAACTTTGTCAAACTCCATGTAGAATTTTAGTAACTTATCCTACTCAGAATATAATATTACTGATGAGTTCCCCTATTGATATCTATCCCACTTGTAGGACTTGACCTAGCCTCAAGTTAATTTTAATCTTTATCAATGGAGTGGGTTCCACTGATATATAAAAAGAAGATGCAGGTTACTGTTGAGTCTACTGTCAAAAGCATTTGCCACACCAAAATCCATATTACAAATTTTATTCTTAACCTTAATTAGGGATACTATGAAGAAGAGCCAGGGTCATCCCAGGAAGTATGCACCCTAATACCATCTGCGTCTCAACTTATACTTCAAGATGGAGACCAAGAAGCCTGCTATTTTTACCTCTGACTGATTTCTCTTTTCTTGAATTGCCTGGATGGTGAGGTTGTTGGTCACCTTCACTTCTAGTTTTTCTCATAGTAGACATCATTGGGGAACCCAGTCACCAGCCCCCATATGTTCTTTTATTTGATTTCAGTGGATCTACTAGAAACTGGTACATCCCAGAGGTCCAAAACTTTTGTGGGCAATGTAAATTGAAGTCCTCTTGGGTGCTTATCAGACACTCCAAGTGTTGTACAAAACTGAAACGGTTCCAGACCTATGCATCTTCAAACACACTACTGTGAAGAGTGCCAGGCATTTCTGCCACCATAATTCACACAGTGTTATCCGAATGTCTTGTGCGAACTAGTCAGTGAAGTGGGTATTAAATTGACTTTACAAGAAAAGTAAACATATTTCATTTACTTCCCTCCTCCCTTTCACAATTGACTATCCATCTCCATAAATGTTCTTTCCCCATTACTCTGGAGGTCCAATTCTGAGAGTTCTAGAGGTCCAGAACTCTCAAGAATACTGGTCTGGGTCTTTAGGCCACCTGACCTCCACTTACATAGTCCTTGTTTCTGGATGCTCTGCAGAACTGATGTTCCAAACCATGTCTGAACATGAAACATCTCTGCATATGATCTTAGAAGACCCTCTCTGTGGAGCCCTGCCTGCCACCTCAAAATCCTATTATGAATAGCCACGACATTCTTTCTGAGTTCAGGGGATGCTCCTTCTACCCTTGCTCTGGGTGTGTAGGAACTCCCTTCCAGTAGTTGCTTCCCTGTCTTTCCCTGTGGGATGGGTGCCTCCAGACCTTCAGAAACCCTACTCCGGACACTTGTTTTCCTTCTGAGGATGAGTATAGACACAGAACATAAGAGAGATTATTTGTTTTCTCTCTAACCACATGAGTTAGAAATTTAGGATGGATTCCTTATTAAAATGGAACAAAATTAGCTTCTAGATTGTCCTGCTGGTTAAATATCTACTTATGAGAAATCAAATCAGCACATCCTGTGGAGCTCATCACTGGAATACTTGGCTGAAGTGTCCATTCACTGTGCCTATGCTATAGTGGATTGCTCTCTTGGGAAATACTCTCCTTCCATTCTACATGTCAAATACCACCCACCTAGTCCCAGAACACAGTCTACCTTCCTTCTCAAGCCTTCTTCCACCTCCCATCTATTTCCTGTGCTGAGAAAACTCCCTCCCTTTGCTGTCTCCTGGACTTCGTATGCCTGTGGAACCCTGAGCATCCTTCTCTGTCTTTGGTTGTCCTTGCATGTGTGAACCTCACACCCATCATATTGGTGTGTAGACTCTTTGGGAGCAGGGGCACACTTTCTCTGTTTGCATCACATATGGTGCCTAGAGATGGACTCAACTGAACTGATGAAGATGAATTGTCCCCTGACTATAGCTAGTATACAAAGTGATATGAAATTCATAAACAAAAGGGCTGAAAGGATGGCCCAGTCTGTAAAGTTCTTCCCCCACAAGCGTCAGCTCCTGAGTTCGAGTCTCTGAACCAATATGAAAAGGCCTGGCATGATGGTAAATGCTGTGATTCCATGCTGAGGACACAGAGTCAGTAGGGTCCCCGGGCTCACTGGCCAGCCATGCTACATGAATCAGTGAGTTCTAGGTTTAGAAAAAGACCTTTCTTTAAAAAACAAGATGGAAAGTGATTACAAAAGACACCTAGCGTTAACCTCTGATCTTCACACACACACATTCACACACATGCACACATACACGTACACACATGAGCACCTACACTATCTCTCTCTCTCTCTCTCTGTATATATATATATATATATGATACATAAGTAAAGTAATATATATATATATATATATATATGATACATAAGTAAAGTAATAATATAAGCAATGAGAGACAATGTCCTAGGATGGTCTAGACTAGTGAACATGAGTGCTGAAGATTATCCTTACAGTTTCTGTTGCTAAGAGCCATAGCTAGACAAAAGCATTGGGAAAGACTTCATCAAAGGCTCCAGAACTTGAACTGAATGTTGAGTCATCTTACAAACTTGAATGATTATGAAGGAAGGAGAAGAGAGAGAAGACATGAGCATGGACAGAGTGATAGAGATAACTTAGGCACCTGTGGGTTGGTTTAAACACCCATGAAACTGCCCCTCACATGTCCTTAGGAATCCATCAAAACTTGCATCCTTATAACTGTATCACACGCATTATGCCATTCCATTTGGGGGGTGGTCCATAGACTGATTGAGAATCTATTATAAATAGTGTCATAAAGGAAATTCACTGTGTACAGTCTAAACACATTTTGTGCTGTTAGACTTGGCGCCAAATGTGAGGATGGTGTCAGGGACATTGGTGATAATACTCATGATACTTACTGCACACTTACATAGAGTGCAGCATGTACAAAATGCAGTAATACCTATACCTACACCCCTACATTTTCAAAATAAAAATATTAAGCCACTAGATACTAATGGAGTTTTGGATCATTTGCTTTAGCCCACATAGCTAGGGCACTCAGTGTCCAGACCTATTCTGTTTGAAAGTCCAGTCATTTTTCATTCCTGAGGGCCCTAAAGACCAACAACCTGCAAACAGGAGAAAGGAAACAGCACAGAGGTTTGCCAAGGATATGTTTAACTTGCACCTCTGACGGGACATGCATGTAACCTGCATGAGCCAGCTTCAGGTTCAGTGAAATGTGAAGCCATTTTACTTACCGCTTAATTGCATTTTAGAGCACAGATAGGTGGACTTAGGTAATTATTTTCTGTTAAGTACTAAATTACCATTCGAAAATTCTATCTTAGTTACTCAAAGCATCTCCCTTCTCCTAGAACTGTTTATGTTGTAAAAGGAAAAAAAAATCTCACCTCCAAGTTTTCAGCTTTAGCCAGCTTCTCAGGCTGTCCCAAGAAAGGGACATTTGCTCAAATGTGAGACAAACCCTACAACCTCTGCAGCACAGGAATTGAAAGCCCCTTAGCGATCACCATGAATTTATATCTGCTGTTAGAAAATTGCTTTGGGAAATGATGTAGATCGCAGAAGTAAATTTTCTGATAACATAAAATTTAGTAGGGAGCAAAGAAGAATTTGAGGGCAAAAAAAAAAAAATCCCTGGGTGTTTTAGCTTCTTTTTATTAACATTCTTTAATATTTACCACAGTCGTGTTTTGTGAGCCAAGCTGTTAGTGGAAGCATTGAACTACAGAGAAGATTCCAACTCTCTCTTTCTCTCTCTGGAGAGGATACCTTCAGTCTCATTTTACAAACAGAAGCTGTTGGTAACAGATGTGCTTCAAAGAGCTGGCAGTAGATGAAAGAATTAAGGTGAAAGATAAAGTCCCTAAAATACCCTTACCACACAGAGACCAAGATAGCCTCTGACTGGCCCAGATTCTTTAGCCTGTTTCCAGAACTTGCTGTTATGCAGTCTGCACAGACGGTGGAGTGCTTGGACAAGGAAGGGAGGGGAGGAAGCTTGGCAGGGCACCAGCTCACACAGACATTCTTCCTTTCTGTTTGCTCCCACAAAGATCTGGTCCTAGTAAAAAATGAAAACCACAAAAAAGTCCTTGTGCTCTGTCATATTTGTGGTTTCTATCCCAGTTTGGGGGGGTGGATGGACCTGGATAAACAGCTTGCTGCTGCTGTGTGTGGGGCTGTAGATTCCTGAAACACCATCTCACAGGCTGACAGATACGGAATCACTGTGGCAGTCAGTGCTTGAAGGCTCCGGAAAGGAACACCACGTGCACTATTGAGGCAATGCATGATTATCCTGGAACCAAGCAAGACTTCTGCCCCCGCTTTCTCCCAGAAGTCTCTAAGCTCTTGGAAGATGGAGCAGGTACATGCTTCCTAGAAGGGTACAGAGGAGAGGTGGATATGGGATCTGTTGGCAGAACAAGGAAAAACCATTACATTGAAAAAGAAGAATAAGGCGGCCACTTAAGTAAGACTCTGAGCAGATGTTCTGCCTGGTCCTATGTAAGGAAATCTGTGGTACTTCCTTCTTAATCAAATATTCTAGTTTGCCCTGAAAGCAGACGGGGCACCTCTCTCCTGCGGCCATGTTTTCTGCTAATTACATAACCACTTTCATTAGTCAACTCTTCCCTCTGCAGAGATTTTTATGGGATGTTCTAGAGCCCTGTTCAACCCTGAAAGATCCTTCTTACTTTCCACATCAAGACACCAGCTGTTCCTCATACCAGTCTTTTCTCACCCACTCTATTTTTATAAACACAGTGACAATATTGCCCAAGGGATGCAGGCAAGAATCATGTTGACTGGGCCTCTATTGTTGACCAGTGTTTCACAGAATCAGTGCCTATGAGCTGTAATAATCATCTAAAATTCTTGCAAGGCCGTCACCATAGGCCCGTTGTAGAGATGTAGACACCAAGCTTCTTAGAACTAAAGCAACCCACTTGGGTCATACTCTGTGTAGAAGAGTGAAGAAATATATTGAGTGACAGGAAAGTGCCTCCTTTTAGTCTAGTGACCTCCCAGGTATGTACATGCTCAGCACCATAATCATGAGGGATTTAATTTAGAGCACTGACTAACAGAAGGAATTTAAGGACAATATGTGCAAGTACATTTAAGTACAAAGTCACACTGGCCAACGTCACAGCTTATATCACTACCACCCTAAGACTTTCCACTATCTTAAGTCCTTGCGTTGGACTTTGTAACCCTCAAGACTTTGTCACTCACATTTTTAATTTTCTTTTTTATTGAAGTTTTGTGCATTTCATACAACATTTCTTTGTTTTTTCTCTTTTTTCTCTTTTTTATTATTATTTTTTTTATTGATGCTTTGTGCATTTCATACATTATTTTCCAATTCAGTTCAGGCACATTTCCCCCCCCCCCCCCCCCCCCTCCCCTCCCCATCCATGCATTCTCCCACACNGCCATAACTGTCCCTCGCATCTATTCTTCGTTTTTTTTTTTTTTTTCATTTTTTAGCTTTATAAGTGGTAATCCATGAGTACAGCATCCTTCATGAAAACCATTTGCAGCAGTGTGCCCAACATAACAGCCCACAGGCCCCTTTCCTCCTGGGGGGACGGTTGTTATCGGTTCAATTAGTTGATCAAATAGAGTGTTGTCCATCATTTCTGTAGTTTTCACCAATTTACCCCATCTGCCAGCTCTTACATTCTACATGCCCCCTCGTTCCAGCAGATTGTTCCCTAGCTTAGAAAGGGGCACCAGGTGGATGGCAAGCAAAACAGTCTACTCCTCTCTGAACGTAGCTGTTTGTCTTGGGACTCTGGATAATTCTGGCTGTTTCCTTTCATGGGCTGGAACAGGTTTGACAGTTTGTCCAGGAATTACCTTTCGATCCTACTAATGAAGACTCAGCAAATTTAGAACTATATAGTGTATTTTAAACAGCACTATAGTATGGTAGTGTTACTTGGTCATAGACAAATATGTTTGGCGATGATATGTTAATTCATGAATTTACATTTTTCCTGGACATATGACAGGGTTTTACTTGGCATATAACATTCTCCTAATCTGTAGGGATGTAAGCTGTGGCATCAGCCGTGGGTTATTCTCCAAGGAGAAAACCAATAGCCAATTATATTTGGATATAAGGATAAAAAAAAAAGGCTTTGCCCTGCTGCACAGTATTTCCAGGAGTGTGAGGTGTTAGTTGGTGTGGCGGCTGTGAGTCTTTGCTTGACTCAAGGGACCAGTATTTTGCTTTATTGGTTTAGTGGCCTTTGGTTAACACTCTCTGGTTTCCAGGGTCATCTGTACACTTTGCTGGGTGTGGTCTCGATTACTATCTTTTCCCCATGTTAACATCAGGGTTTTGCAGCAGGGTCTTATCGCCTCCTTTCTTGCAGGTATCCCAGTTTAGAGGCAAGGAGCTTTACCTTTTGTGGGGCCTTGGATCCCCCGCCAACATTCTCCTTGGTAGAATAATCCATTGCTGATGTCAGAGCTCTGTATAATATATTTTGCTTAAGTGCAGAGCTTAAGGATTTAGTGTTATATTTTGGTTCTGAACAGAGAATAATCCTTTTCACAGTTCTTATGTACTAGTCAATTAGAAGAGGTCAGTTTTACTGGTTTTATAAGAGATTACCTTTATAATAGTTGTCTCCAATTTACAGTTGGAGAGGACCTCATCATTGACATATTTCTCCTTGTTCTATGGGGGGGGAAGAAATCTCTCATATCAAACCTTTGTGGCACCTTAGAAGGTAAGTTTCTTTAGGACTCATTATGATAGTTGTTACATGTAGGATCCACAGAGGGGTTCGATGTTTATTGGCAATCTGAGGCTTTTCTTCCTTTCAATGTTCAGACGGGCAAACTTTCAGTTGCCATTTTTGGTACATCCTACTCAATGCAAGCTGTTTCTTTTCTTTCTCAGCCGTTAAGTTGGTGACATTTTGATTTTGTCTGTTGGAACAAAAATCTTTTCTCTGGTTAGTTTTAAGATTTGATTGCAAGGTTTTTGACGAAAAGGTTCATGTCTATCTGTATCCCCCCCTTTTTATTTTTATCCATGCGTTCCAGAAGACAGTTGTATTATACTAACTATAGGGTGGAATCAAGGCACAGATTCATCAAATTCACCCATGTTTTTTTGGGTGATTGATAATACTTAGATTTGCGCGAATATGGCCCAAGCAAACTTATAGAGAAATAACAACCGTTACGTAAAATCATCTAAGAGAATGCTACAAGGTGATACTGATACAACAGAAAATTATAGAATATTTGATATGTCAATCCCAGAGGTATTTGTCTCTACAGATTTTTATGTAAAACAATGTGGACAACAGCGATTATATTCTCGTTTAACTCAGATGCTTACCGTTTTTTTTCAGAGTCTGTTAAACCAATTGTATGTTTAATATACACATATTTACTTTATATGCTAAACCCATGTATCCTGTAGACAGTGTCTAGGCAAAACTGTTGTACTTGTTGAACTCATGTCAATTTAAATTGCATTACTCGATTTACACCCGTGCCCTTCCCACCCGTCCCCTTTCCCAATTCACACATTTCAGTCCGTTTTCTGATGCGTCTTTCTTTGTTTTTTCTATGCATCCCTCTCATGAGAATACTTTATATCTGGGTTGTGCGTTACTAGCATCCAAATGAGGACAGCCATTTGTTGTTGTTTTTTCTGGGACTGTGTTACTCACTTAACATAATGATCTTCTAGCTCCACATTTACCTGCAAAGTCACGATGTGTGTCCCTCTTTTACCGTGCATAGAACTCCTTGTTCTACATGTACCACATTTTCTCATCCACTCATCAGTTGAGGGGCACCTTGGGCTGGTTCCCAGCTTTTTTCCTTTTGTGAAGCAGAGCTGCAATAACTAGCTGTGCATGTATCTTTGAGTAAGATTGTGTCTTGTGGGTATATTACCAGGAGTGGTATGACTGGGTTCAAATAGGAAGGCTCATTTTGAGTTTTAAGGGTTCTCCCACTTGCTTTCCATAGTGGCTGCAAGAGTTTACATTCCCACCACACATGCATGGATTCCCTTTCCCACACCTCTCACATCTTAGTATCATTGTTCTTCTTGATCCTAGCCGTCTTTTTGGAGAAAGGTGATATCTCAGTGGTTTTAATTTTGATTTGCTTAATTTAGAGATGGTTTGAACACCTTCTTAGATGTTTCTCGGCGCATCTCTATCCTTCCTCTGTGAGTCTCTATTCAGTATCTTTGCTGCCTCTTTTGAGTGATCGATTTGTTCTCTTTCTTCTTTGTTTATTGGTAGCTTGTATACTCTGGGAAATTAATGCTTTGTCAGATGTATCTGCAGTGAAAGTTTCCTCCCCACTCTGTAGTTTCTCTTCATTCTCTTATTGTTTCTTTTGATGTCAGAAGCTTTTGAGTTTATGATGGTCCCATTTGTCAATTGTCGTCTTATTTCTTGTGCAGTGCTGTCTGATTTAGGAAGTCTTTTCCTACACTATGTCTGCTTGTTGCTGCCAAGTTTCTTTCTTCTATCACCTCCGAGTTTGGGGTTCACGTGAGGTCTTTGGATCCATCTGGGTTGATTTTTGTACAATGGTGAGAGGTAGGGGTTTATATTTCATTCTTCTACAAGTGGTGATCCAGCTTTTCCAGCACCATTCTGAGATGCTGTCTTTCTTCTATTGTAGTCGTTCTTTGGCCACTTTTTCAAATATAGGTGGCTGAAATTGTCATGAGCTCAGGTTTGGTCTTCAGTTTTACTTCCATGGTCAACTGTCTGTTTCTGTTGCCAGTTACCAGGCTGTTTTTATGACTATAGCCCTGTAGTATAGTTTGATGTCTGGATAGTGATCCCCGTGTATTGCTCTTTTCATGGGTGGCTTTTGGCTATTTGCGGGTCTTTTGTTTTCCAAAGAAATTGAGGATTCTTTTTTCCAAGCTGTGATGAAACTCTTGGGATTTTTGATGTGGGATCGCAATTTAAATCTGTACATAGTTTGGTAGGATTGGACATTTTACTTATTTATTTTCCCAATCCATGGGCATGGGAGGGGTCTTGTCCAGTCTTCTGTGTCTTCCTCAATTTCCTTTTTCAGGGGTTTAAAATTTTTGTGTATGTAGTCCTTGGTGTCTTTGTATTAGTTGTGTTCCTAGGTATTTTATTGCTTTTGAGGCATTTGTGAGTGGAAGGCTCCTTGTAGTCTATCTTCAGTTGCTTGTTGTGGGTTAAAGGCTACTGTTTTTCTGATCACAACATTCAGTCAAATTTAGACCCCATTCCCCTTCCATTGTCCCCCCCCCAGAAGCTCATGCTACTAGCCATGTATGTTCTTTGCAGCTTTTTCTCCATCTTTTTTTAATTTTTTGAATGCGATAAATTTTCCTGTTTGGGACAGAGGTTTCTGTTTTTCTTTTTTTTTTGCCTCTTTTTGTTGCTTGCTTTCCTCCTTGCATTGCTCCAAGTATTGCTCATCATCATCTAACTACAATGCAAACATGTACCAGAGTTCTGACACCAAGAATAAACTTAGGTTAGTTTCCAAAATATGTTTATGGATTCACATTTTGCAGCTAGTGTATGCGGTATAAGATAACATTTAACATCCTACACTGCATAGCAGTTGATGATTTTTATTGTGCCTTGTTATAGTAACAATAGTATTTTCTTATTTGCTAAAAAAAAATAGAAGGGAAGAAAATTACCAGTTTGCTTAAAAGTAAGGATTTGTTGTGGTTCTTGTGCTAGGATCCACAAGTGAGAGGACGGTGTGTCTTTGGTTTTTTTCTGAGACCTCTATTACTTCACTTAGCATACGGGTTCTTAGTTCCATCATTTCCATACAAATTTCTAATGTTTTCTTTTCTAGTGGCGCATAGAATTCCATTGTGAAAGGACTTATTTACTGAATTTCGATATAAACAGTTGAGTTTCAGAACAAGGTGATTTAACTAAGCCATGAAGAACCATGGCTCTGTGTATTGTGTTCATAGTCAGTGTATTCTTAATGTGTCATAAATTCCACAGAACACGCTCTGGGATGTGTGGGGTACTGGAGGTGTGATAAGACACCTGTCAGCTGGACCCCTTGACCTTCTCAAAGCCCCATGCTTATATTTTGCTGCTATTGCTTTCACTGGCTTCGAACATGGTCTAGCTCACTCAATGTTTCCCAACCCTTTGCCCTCATTAACATTGAGTCCAATCAAAAAAGGTTCACTCACTCAAAAAAAGTTTGCCCTCTGGAGAGCAATATTAAAGTACATGGTAGGGGCTGGGAGATGGCCTAGGGGTTAAGAGCACGGACGCTCTTGCAGAAACCCGGTTGTCCCCAGCACCCACGTGGCGGTTGAGAATCGTCTGAAACTCCCAATTCCCGGAGAACTCAGTTCCAGGGGATCAACGCCCTCTTCTGACATCCAAAACATTGCACGACATGGGTACAAAAAAAAAAAAAAAAAAAAAAAAAATAAATAAATAAATTTCCCAAAGAAGCATTGTGGTGTAGTTCTCAACTATGAACTTGACTTTGGAAGAAAGATGGAAGAGCGGGGCAGGGAATGACAGAGGAGGAGGAGGGGAGAGGAGAAAATGTTCCTGATCCTAGCCAGTCTTATTGGAGTAAGGTGATATCTCAGAGTGGTTTTAATTTGCATTTCCTTAATTATCAGAGATGTTGAACACTTCTTAAGATGTTTCTCGGCCATCTCTAACTCCTCCTCTGTGAAGTCTCTATTCAGATCTTTGCTCCATCTTTTGAATGATTCATTTGTTTTCTTTCTTCTTTGTTTTTTGAGTAGCTTGTATACTCTGGAAATTAATGCTTTGTCAGATGTATCTGCTGTGAAGGTTTCCTCCCACTCTGTGGGTCTTCTCCTCACTTCCTTTATTGCTTCCTTTGATGTACAGAAGCTTTTGAGTTTAATGAGGTCCCATTTGTCAATTGTCGATCTTATTTCTTGTGCAGCTGCTGTCTGATTTAGGAAGTCTTTTCCTACACCTATGTCTTGTAGTCTGCTGCCAAGCTTCTCTTCTATCACCTCCAGAGTTTGGGGTTTCACATTGAGGTCTTTGGTCCATCTGGAGTTGACCTTTGTACAAGGTGAGAGGTAGGGGTTTAATTTCATTCTTCTACAAGTGGTGATCCAGTTTTGCCAACACCACTTGCTGAAGATGCTGTCTTTCCTCCATTGTGTATTCTTGGCCCCCTTGTCAAATATGAGGTGGCTGAAATTGTATGAGCTCAGGTTTGGATCTTCAGTTTTATTCCATTGGTCAACTGGTCTGTTTTTGTGCCAGTACCAAGCTGTTTTTATGACTATAGCCCTGTAGTATAGTTTGATGTCTGGTATAGCGATCCCCCCTGTATTGCTCTTTTCACTCAGGGTTGCTTTGGCTATTCGGGGTCTTTTGTTTTTCCAAATGAAATTGAGGATTTTTTTTTCCAAGCCTGTGAAGAAACTCTTGGGGATTTTGATTGGGATCGCATTAAATCTGTACACTAGTTTGGGTAGGATGGACATTTTTACTATATTTATTTTCCCAATCCATGAGCATGGGAGGTTTGTCCATCTTCTGATGTCTTCCTCAATTTCCTTTTTCAGGGGTTTAAAATTTTTGTTGTAGAGATCCTTGGTGTCTTTGATTAGGTTTGTTCCTAGGTATTTTATTGCTTTTGAGGCTATTGTGAGTGGGAAGGTCTCCTTGTAGTCCTTCTTCAGTTGCTTGTTGTTGGTGTAAAGAAAGGCTACTGATTTTTCTAGATCACACAACATTTCTCAGTCAAATTTAGACCCATTCCCCATTCCATGTCCCCCACCCCTCCCAGAGCTCATGCATTCTGCCATGTATGTCTTTCAGCTTTTTCTCAGTCTTTTTTAACTTTTTGAATGCATAAATTTTCTGTTTGGGACAGAGGTTTACTGTTTTAGTCAGTTCTTTGAACCAGTCTTTTTTGTTGTTGTTCCTTCCAATTTGCATTGCTCCAAAACATGCATATATACACAACACACATGCCAAAATTACAGTGTCTGAAAATAAACTATAGGTTAGTTCCAAAATATGTTTATGGATTCACATTTTAGCAGTAGAGTTGTATGCAGGTAAAAAGAAATAACATTTAACATTCCTACACTGCATAGCAAGTTGATGGATTTTTATTGTGCCTTGTTATAGTAACATAGGTATTATATTTGCTAAAAAAAAAAAGAAAGGGAAAGAAAAATTACTCAGTTTGCCTTACAAGTAAGGTTTTGGTGGTTTTGGTGCTAGGATCCACAGATGAGGGACACGGTGTGTCCTTTGGTTTTCTGGGACTCTATTACTTCACTTAGCATAACGGGCTTCTAGTTCCATCCATTTCCATACAAATTTCATAATGTTTTCTTTCTTTAGTGCTGCATAGAATTCCATTGTGACAAGGGACTTTTTACTGAATTTCGTATATAAAACAGTTGAAGTCCAGAAACAAGGTGATTTAACTAAGCCATGGAAGAACCATGGCTCTGTGTATTAGTTCCATAGTCAGTAGTATTTTAATGTGTCATAAATTCCACAGACAGCTCTGGGATGTGTGGGGTACTGGAGGTGCTGATAAGACCACCTGTACAGCTGGACCCCTTTGACCTTCTCAAAGCCCCAATGCTTATATTTCTGCTGCTATTGCTTCACTGTGTCGAACATGGTCTAGCTCACTCAATGTTCCCAACCCTTTGCCCTCATTAACATTGAGTCCAATCAAAAAAGGTTCACTCACTCAAAAAAAGTTTGCCCTCTGAGAGCAATATTAGAAGTACATGGTGGGGGCTGGAGAGATGGCCTAGGGGTTAAGAGCACCGACCGCTCTTGCAGAGAACCCCGGTTTGATCCCCAGCACCCACATGGTGGCTGAGAATCGTCTGTAACTCCAATTCCAGGAGAACTCCAGTTCCAGGGGAATCCGACGCCCTCTTCTGACCTCTGCAGCATTGCACTACATGGGTGCACAGACCTGCATGCAGACAGTACATTCATACACATAAATAAATAAAATTTAAAAAAAAGAAGCATGTGGTGTAGTTTACAACTATGAACTGACTTATGAGAAGAAAAGATGGAAAGAGAGGGGCAGGGGATGGACAGAAGGAGGAAAGGAAGGCGGGAGAGAGAAAACAAGCTGGCAAAGAATCACACACTGAAACTCAAGGAAATCCTCATTTCCCCAATATTTGTAGCTTTCTCTGCTACTAGAGATTTCTGTATTTCTGTGGTCTTACACTCCGGGGAAGTCTGGTGAGTTCACCACTTTGCCAGTCAGTAAGTTATGGCACAGGAGAATGTGTTGGAAATCACCCTTTCTCCCTTTGTGCTTTTACACTCTACACCTGATCAGAGAGTTAGCAGCAAAGCCAGAATCCACCACTGTAAGATTAGGAAGAAAGGCCTTCAGGCTCAGGAGCAAATGGGGAAAGCTGGGCCAGAGATTCTGCCTCATTTTGCTCAACCTCCTTTCCCAGGAGAAAGGATCCACCTCTGATGTGCATTCTTCATTTCATTTCTTCAAACAATATAAAGACCTGACTGTTTACACACAAACAAAAGCTTCTTAAGTAAACAGTGGCCATCTGAAGATGTATACTGAGTGTGCTGGGGGGCCAGTATGATTTAATATTGCCAATATTAAGTAAGAATTTGGGAGTGGGATAACAAATGACCTTAAGCAATATAGTGGGTTTTCCCCTTTGGAACTGAAAGATGGCAGGCAGACAGCTCAGAGTGGAGAGTTTTGCTGTCTCAAGAGAGATCTTCATAAACAGTGCTTCTTGAAGAGGACTGCTAGTTTTCAACCCATGTAAAAATGCAAAGATGGTCAAACCTGGATGACAGATGTGTGTGCACATTTGTGTGCTCGCATCATTGTTGCATGGTGAAGGACTGCCAGGCGTGTCAAAGAATGATGGGACAGGAAAGGCAAGTCAGTTCAAAACCCAAATCAGAGTAAGAGCTGTATATGAGCGGAGCTTGGGTGAGAAATGAACAAAGACTTCCAAACCCTGTTCTCCCTGTTGTGCCTCTCTTTCTGCTCTGATGTTTTCAATGTTTCTTCTCGCTGAAGAATACAGGGTGTAATGGATGACAGCTGTGGAGAACAAAAGCCCTAGTTGCCTCCCTGCTAACCCATCCTGCTATGGAGACACATATTTAAAAAAATATTTATTTACTGTTATTATTGTGAAGGGGTAGAGATTATATGGCTCAAGTGTGGAGTCAGAAGACCGCTTTATGGAATTGGTTTTCACCTTCCACCTTTTATATGGACTTCTTGGGTTTTACTCATCAGCAGGTTTATGTAGAAACTGACTTTACTCTCTGATCCATCTCTCTGACACCTATGAGGTCATATTTTGTCTATTTTTTGACATTCATCCAGCCTTTGCCACTGTACTAACCATTGTTCTCCTGAACACTATTATAAATTCATCAAAAAGAATACCTTCTTTACATCTCAGCAGTAACTGATTTACATCTCACAACAAGTCTATCTTCAATCAGAAAGGTCAACTAACTTGAGAATGTCACTCATCTAGAGCCTGGACCTAAACTCCACATCTCCTTTCACATGTTCCACTGTAGATGTGACCTTGGGCACCTAGAGCCTGGACTTAAACTCCACATCTCCTTTCACATGTCACACTGTAGATGTGACCTTTGGCAACTCATCTAGAGCCTGGACCTAAACTCCACATCTCCTTTCACATGTCCCACTGTAGATGTGACCTTGGGCAACTCACTGACCCTCTGTAAACCTTAAGTTATCTGTTTTCCAAAGTTGATTTAATTTTAATAGTAGTAGTAGTAATATTTAATTCTGTACATACCTGAAAGGTTGCATGTGCAGTGTTGGAATTACATGTGAGCTGCCCGAGGAAGTACTCGGAATCCAAGCAGGTCCTCTGAGAAAGCAGTACCTGCCCAGGTTACCTGTTTAAAGTTTGATTTTGTTACATTTTTATTTACTTATTTTGTGTGCAGGGGGAGGTGTGCATTGGTGTCATAGATGCATGTGGAAGTCAGAGAACAACTTAATGAAATTTGTTCTTCCACTATGTTGCTGAACTTATGGCATCAGTCTTGAAGCCACCTTAATCCTCTCATTTTGCTGGCCCTTCACTACTTTTTAGACTGAGCATGCTGATAACTACTTTGAAAAAAATAAATGGGTGCAGACTGATGGCAGAGTGTTGAAGTGTTGAAGAAGTTTCCTAGTACCTAGTCAGTAAAATAAATATATTAAGCATTCCCCTGTTGGAGTGGGGGAGTCTTTCATAAATGGATCAGGAAGACAAGGAGGTGTCATCTGCTCACACTCTGGTGAGTCTAGCGGAACTGTGCATGATAGTTTCTCTGGCTTAGTGCCTCACCTTCACAGGTGCAATCATTTCCATGTTAAATGGTTCCATTGTTCCATCAACAAATATGTGCTTAATCCCTGCAAAACGAGTGGTATGCCACTTGATGGAATGAGTTGAGCAATATAATTAGAAGGTAAAAGGTCTAACTGATGTTATCTTTAGAGCATTCCATGCCACCTGTTCTCTTACTTCCTGCATTATGTTCAGTCCTGTCTTCTTTGTATAGTTATGATTTTTGAAAGAGGGTTTTTTTTTAAATCAATATGAGAGGCTCAAATTAAAAATGTCCTGGACATCCATCAAAAGAGGAAGACTGGATTCCAAGAAGAAACCATTATTTTTAGAGTAAAAATTTTCAAAGAAAAAATATCAAAAGCAAAATCTACAGTTTCAATTGAGGGAAATACAGATTTCACTGAGAATGCAGTCATGATCGAGCAGAGACACAAAATCACAGAGTGAGTGGTTCTGCAGCTGAGGGACAAATAACAGGACTGAGTGCCTGAGCCATCTGAAGACAGAGTGCGTATTGTTCCATTAATTGTGTGTGACTTGGCCTTTCTAGACCTTTCTGTGACAGACTAATCCACCTCCTAAATGCTGCTGAGCCTTTTCTCTTTTGTTCAAAGCCACCCACAATATCTCTGAGCTGGAGTTCCTGCCACACACAGTTTTATATGGAGAATTTTTAATTGAAGATAGACACGCTGATGGGAAATGTCTATAGATACATGATTTTTAAAGAGGACTCTGTGTTAAGGAGAGAAAGGTTCCTTCCATCTTTATCCTAGTTTTTAATTTAAGCAGTTGGTAATGTTGATCTGCTAGGTGAGCATTTACCTGTGTTATTTCATGTAAGTTGAACAAAGCAAGGTCTCCCAGATGTTTGAGTGCATGAATTTTGAGCATAGCTTTATGTTACTTTCCCCATAAAGATCCTTGTTCAAGCTGCTAGAATCTCAAAGTCTTACTAGCATTTTGCCTTCAAAGTTTTGGAAGAGCCAGTGGCAACACTGTTCCTGGCTATAGACTGGGTAGAAAGTGGATATTTTGTTGCTAAGGGTTTTGGAAAGTGTAATCTCTTTGAATGTCCATCTGAGCTTTTGTGGCAAAGAAAAAAGTGTCCAGTCCAGGGAGGTATGAAGATATACAATGAGATATGAGGATATGCAATGAGGTATGAGGATATACCATGAGGTATGAGGGTATTCAATGAGGTATGAGGATATACCATGAGGTATGAGGATATTCCATGAGATATGAAGATATACAATGAGGTATGAGGATATACCATGAGATATGAGGATATACAATGAGGTATGAGGATATACAATGAGGTATGAGGATATACAATGAGGTATGAGGATATACAATGAGGCAAAGGTGAGACTCTGCACCAAATTAGGAGATTTCCACGTTAGGTTAGAGGAGAATGGCATGCATCAAGCAGTGTATACACAATGTATAGTCTAGGACTAGGAGAAGAGCTAATGATTTGGGTATGTTGCCTCATGATGACACAGCCAATCTGAGAGGGAAGTGGTAGAGGAGTAAGGATACAGAATTGAGAAGCAGGAATACTGGGTGCCTGGTCCAACAATAGCTATGACTTTGAACAAAACTATGTGATATCTTCAAATTTGTGCCTTCATGTCTTAAAACAGGATATGTTTATGTCTACACTTTAAGACTACTGAGATAATGAAAACTAATACATCATTGTAAGTAGTTCCTGATAAGCTGCTGAATACTCAAAAACAAATTCAAAGCATGCCTATATTTATGACTCTGTCAGTGCCACCTGGAAGAGCCAGTGGGGCAGGTGGGGCAAGAAGTCCACACTTAAAAAGGACTCCACCCAGCCCGGCTCTCAGCACATCCAATCTTTTACAAGAGCTCTTATCTAATCCGTAGATCTTGTGGATTGCTGCCTAATGCAGAATCTGATCACGAGGCTCTCTCATTCAGTGCTTTTGACCCTGTCTTATCACCAGGGAATCACCTGGGAAAAATTATAAAACCTCCACACCAACGCCATCTCCTAGATCTGTTAAGTCAGAATACTTGGGGTGACACTCAGGCATCATTATTCATCAAAGTTCCCCCAATGGTCCCAAGTCTGCAACTAGAGTTGAGAAGTACCCTCCTAGCTGAGCAAAAGAGACAGGATCCAGATGGAACATCCATTAGTTTTCTTCATAAAGCAGAGGAAAATGATGGCTCTCCAATATTTCACTGAGAGGAAGCAAACTGTCATCCTGGTAGATCACAAGAGAGAAATAGCTACAAAGGGCTGAGCAGTCAGTCCAGCTCAGCTATCTATGATGATTGCTTGAGCAACAGAAAGCACAAGTCTTGAAACTCCATTCTTAATGTTTCTTTTATCTCTCTTCCTCTTCTCTCGACTTTTCTTTGTTCCTCTCCTCTCCTTCCCCTACTTCATTACTTTATTAGAAGGCTCTCAACTCCAAATATCAGTGCAGCCATTTACATTGGATTATTCTAAATATCCTGAACAAGTAATTTCCTTCTTGCCTATTTTAATTGCTGCACTTCATAGCCATGTGTCTCGGGACACAAATACGTGTGGATGGATGTCCTCTACAGGACCTCAACTCTTTTTGTATTCTAAAAGGCTGCATCTGTATCCACCACACATGCCTGAACTTTTTCATCTTTTATTTCAACATTTCTATCTACCTCTCTGAAGCCCCTGTCTCTCAGTGATTTTCTTTTAATCTGTCCTATATCTTTCATACACAGGCAAGTATAATGAATCAGGCTATCTGGGGAATGAAAATTCATGGTTTTAATTTTCTAGTTAAATGACACTAACCTGAAAATTACTTTTGTTTCATGTTTTATTGAGGGGAGGTGGGTGGAATAGGTGTACAGAACACAAAGCATCCTTGGGGAATGCCTAGATTAATACTGGAAAAAGAGTGGTAAGAGACCACTGAAGTAAGCTGATCTTCTGAAGCCTATCAACAGCAGCAGGTCTAAAGACCACACTTCCTGTTCTTCCCAGCACACAACCTGCCCTGCAAAAGTATTCTGGTTAACCAGGACTAGTCTGGCCTGAATGTCATGCTAGTTTCCTCCTAATGTCAACTGTCCCTGAGCATCCTTCATACCCCTGGTCTCTCTGGGTTCAAATGCATTTGTGGTCAAAGTCTGTAGCTCCAGACCACCCTCCTCCAAAATCTGGGGTAACTTCTTGGACTCAGATGTCCACCTCATTCATCTGAATGAGCAGGTTGATTTTTTTTTTTTTAATGGATGCTCATTCTCACCTCAGAGACCTTCTTGTCTTGGATTGAGAAAGCGGCTGGAGAGATGGCCTAGCGGTTAAGAGCGCCGACCGCTCTTACAGAGGACCCGGGTTCGATCCCCAGCACCCACATGGCAGCTGAGAACCGTCTGAAACTCCAATTCCAGGAGAACTCCAGTTCCAGGGGAATCCAACACCCTCTTCTGACCTCCGCAGCATTGCACGGCACGGGTGCACAGACCTGCATGCAGACAGTACATTGATACACATACAGAAATAAATAAAAATTTAAAAAATAAATAAATAAAAAATAAATAAAGGGAAAGTGGAAACATCTGAGCCGGAAATGCTCAGACTCCAGAATCTTCAGACCTACTCTAAGTAATATCAAGTTTTCTTATTTTCTTTCTTATTAATTAAATCTTTCACTGTTAATTTGATTTTCCCCCTGTTTCCTAAATGATATATTGCTAAAAGAAAAGTGGGTCAATTGAAAGCTCTGACTAGTTTTGTCCTAGTTAATTTAAGTTTTGCCATATGTTCTTTGGGAAGCATATGCTAACTACAGGTCTTTTGCTGATTAACAAACAACCTGGATTTTTTTTTTTTTTAATTTAGATATGCACCTCCCTGGTAAGAAAAGGAAACTTAAAAGGGACTAGATGTAGATGAAACAAAGGCTAACTTTGGCAGACCACACTAAGCTGAGCTGCCGCAGTACTGGCTCAGTCATAGCATTCCTTCTACCATAGAGCCAGGTTTCTCAGCACCAGCACTGCTGTCATTTTATGTCAAATAGGACTTTGATGTTGAAGATATCCTGTTCATTGTAAGAAGCTTACCCATATCCACCATCTATACTCTATGGATCCCAGTAACATGCCAGCCAGCCATGAAAATAAAAACTATCTCTAAACATTGGTGTGTGTGTGTGTGTGTGTGTGTGTGTGTGTGAGTGTGTGTGTGTGTGTGTGTGTGTGTTGCAGATCTCCTCTGGTATTCATGTGATCACCAACTAAGAAACTTGAGTTCATCCCTGACAGTAATACATGGATGCCTGAGCCTTTTTCTATATGAATTCAAAATATTCTGGTGTTCAGTTGGACTACATGGTTACTGGTCATCCCTTCTCTTGAAAGCTTATGAATGTTTTCCTATGTTGGCAGCGAGCTGTACTATTCAATTACCAGTAACAAGAACAAAGAGGGTGATGGTCAAAATTCCTGTATTTGAGCATTGCACCCATGACATTCAATAAGAATGTGTTTAGCACTCAATTCTGTGTACAGCCTAGGTTTTCAGACAGGTGTAGGGTGAAGGGAGGAACCATCCCAGGATATATGAATCCCTGCAGTGCCAGGGCCACCAGAGTGCACACTGGCACAACTCAGAAGCTGAGAGACTTTGTGTAAGATGCTTAGCTTCTGTACAAAAGCTTAGATTACTCTTGTAGAGATAAAGTTGCCAATATATAGCATGTTAAGAACCCAGAGAAGACATCATCCTTTCCAAGAAAACATTCAGTAAATCCCTTTCCTTCATCTCTTTTCCTTCTGTGACTAAACTTTAAGGATGCAGTCTCCAGACCATTTGCTTTCAAAAAAGGAAAAATAAAATCTATTGTCTTCAGGAATTGTATGCAACTTAGCAAGGCCAAGGGACAGTTCCCAGTTAGCAATTAAGATTTGCCTCCCGGATTATTAGAGGAAAAAATGCATTTGTTTTAATCTGTTCCTTGATCCTGAGCTGAAAAACACTTTTGAAAGAATGCAATGTCATTGCCAGCTCTAACCACTAGACAGCAGTTGTATACCCTGCCATGGTAAGAACAGTCCAGAGGATGCTCTAGCCTGCAAAGCCTGGACTAACTCAGCTAACCACATCTATCCTTTGCATTTTACTTGAGGGAATTTTTATCAGATATTTTCCCAAAATAAAAGCTTGATCATAGAAGAAGGGAAATAACATTAGTGCTGAAAAGTAATTATAAAACATGGTATATGTGTATACTATATGATAAATGTATATGTATATAGGTTGGTGTTGTCATGCATATATAAATGTATATGTACATATTTGTTTAAAGCAGTGAAAATATATTAATAAGAGATATATTATCTCTCTATATGGACAGAGAGGGAGAAAGAATCGTAAGCATATTCCTCAACATATCTCAATACATATTTCTTGAATATGTTAATACTCATATTCTAACAAGGTCCATGGTATTTGACAGTTCATCAGTGGCCAGCTCAAGTCAACCAACACAAGTACCCATCTAATTGATGCTTGACTACTAAGATGCATTCTCATACTCATTTTTCAAATGAGATACAAAATATTCTGGTCCTCTCATCATTGTCTTTGAGAAGAAATATGACTTTTATTTCATTAGAGTCTGTTATCCAATGCTGTCCAATGCCTCTTTGCCATGTCATATAGTACAGGCATCAAACTCACTGATTAGTTGATTAATACCAATCAGAAACACAGGTGGCCTCTAAGCCTGCCAATGATGTGTGTGCAGTTGCTTAGGAAACTTGGGAAGAATAACGAATGGTGTTTGCCCTTCTAATTACTTACACATCCTCTTAAATGTGTTGTTGGTGCTAAGACATGCCAAATGTCTGCCTCTCTGAAAAAGAGGAGGAAAGGTAAGATAATCTTATATGTGGAGAAACTTGAGGAAAAATTTAAAGCATATTTTAACCTTTTACTTGAATATCCTTTTCTTTGTGGTGCCAACTTCACAGTATTAGGAACATGGAGTTTTTCATGGGGCAGATAGTCCCACTATGCAGGCTGAAGTCTCAAGAGTCAGGAGCTGCCTTTCCTCTGAACACAGCTTGAAGATGGGTTTCATTTAATCTGTAATTCTGGCAGAGCCTCAAATTCTACTGGGGCTAAGACTGGTATGAGAGAGTTTCATTCTCATTAGAAAATACTTTTTACTCCTGTATAAATATTAAAAAAAAAACCCTCAGTGCCATTGCTGAACATTAATGCAAAGGTACTGCAAAGGGAGGGTCAGTCCATCCCAACGGCCTTAAACTCTTTGCAGAGAGCATAGGATGAGATAAGCAACCTCTGTGGAAATAAGAACTAAAGGTGCTACAGCTTTTAAAATGAGATTTCCCTTTAAATGTGCAGTAGTTTTCTTGGAGGGGTAACAGAAAGTTTCTGGAATCTTAAAGAATAATTAATTTGAGCAAGAAAACATTCCAAGTATCTCAAAACCTTACTGAAAACTACCCCTCTTCCTCTTCCTGCAGCTCTCCAAAGACCAGAAAGCCCTGGGAGTGACATTCCTTTTTGTGTAAGAAATATACTTGCTTGCTTATAAATATACGCAGTGCAGATAAACAGAGACAGATAGACAGACAGACACACACACACACAGAGAGAGAGAGAGAGAGAGAGAGAGAGAGAGAGAGAGAGAGAGAGAACTCAGCTTCCCATAGCCTTCATTTCTCTAAAGTCCCTGAGAGCTGATTTCTCTTTCCCAACATTCTTAGTAAATTTACAGTGACTTAAAATATTCTAAATACAGAATTGTAACCATGGGAGTGGGAGAGGCAGAAAACAAAACACAATTATTTTTTATCTTTCTCATGGCCATGCTGAAAAAAATATAAGAAGAATTGGTGGCTGCCTTGGGGATAGAAAATAAAATAGTTTCCATTGTCCATATATCTAGAAAGAAACTGTAGTTCCAGTGTTGGCCACAAAGGCTTTGCTTCTGGAAGCAAAATGATATTGCCCTTTAATGCAGTAAGCTAGAAAGGTGTTTGGCATAGGACTCCTGTAGTCTTCCTGTGAAGAGGGAAAGTTAATGAGAGCCTTACTTTAATGGCCACAATTTTGTAATTTAGGAAAAATGAAAACATTTGGCATACTTTCTTCCATAGGAGGTGTTTTTAGTGGGGTTTAGTTGCAGATGTGATGCGAGTCCCTGAGGGAAGCTTGTTCCCTCTCCTTCCTGCCTTCTCCAGGTTAGGCTATTTACAATGGCAAGTCTACATGATCATGCTTTAACTAACCCCCAAATAACCTCCTCAAAGTTATTAAAGCACCTCTCTTCTAGAACATTCACAGTTTGAATACGTGTTACATACATGGTGTGTGTCATAAAGACCTGTTTTCATTATAAGCAAAGCAGTGTAAAGTTTCTTGGTCAGTAAATGTGATCTGATTGTGTGTATGTGTGTGTGAGAGAATGGCATGTGGGGGGGGTATGTGGTATGAGTGTGTTGTATGCATGGAGTATGTGTGTGAGGTGTGTGTATTGTTGTGTGCGTGTGTTGTATGTGTGTGTTTCTGTGTGTTTGTATAAAGCTGTCAACATGTGAAAGATATTTACAAAGCATTTCTCTTGAAGGAATCTTCTGTATTTAGGCACATTAGTTGCTCCAAAGGTAGCAGACAAAGCTACCACCAACTGTTAGCTTAAGTAAATATTCTGATGATATTATTCTGCATTTGAAAAAGTGGGGGCTTTCCTCTTTAGGTCAGTAGCTGGGTGCACTTGCATTTGGGGGATGGTATTTATGTGTTTGCCCCAACTTCCTTCCTGCTACATGGACTTTTCTCTTGAAAGGGGGGGTGGGAATAAAGACAAAGATGCCAGGCTTCACTATCATTCCCAAGAGTGAGATGGGCAATGTCTGCCACCCGTGACAGAGTATTTCAATCTTACATCTGATTAAATTGCTAGGTGGATAAAAAGTTCTCTCCATAAATACACACAGCCCCCACCCACCACCACTTGTCCTTCCCAGAACATATCCAACTGCCGTTACTCCCACCTCCTCACTCTAGTTCAATAAAAGACTAAAATGTCAATGAGGGGGCCCTGAAAATCTGTGAGGGATGGGAAGGGGCAGTCAGTCATCCCACCATAGAAAAAATAAGTGGAAAGAGAGGGAAAGCATGCACCACATAAAAGGCCCCGGAGAAGTGGAGCTTCCCTGCACCAGGTTAACAAATAATGCCCTGCTCAGTATTATGAAAATACACAATCAAATGGGATCTCCCTCACCCCAAGTCTGCCCCTACATTTTCCTCTCCACAAGTCATTCCTGAGTCAGGACTTCTCCCCACTGTAACTCAGCAGCTCAGGCTTGCAGCAGTCTGAGATCCAGAAGCTCAGCTTTCAGCATTCAAAACTGAGCACTGAGTCTCCTCTCCTCCTCTCCTTCTCTCCTCCTCTCCTCCTCTCCTCCTCTCCTCCTCTCTTCCCCTCCTCTCCTCCTCTCCTCCTCTCTTCCTCTCCTCTCTTCCCCTCCTCCTCTCTTCCCCTCCTCTCCTTCTCTCCTTCTCTCTTCCTCTCCTCCTCTCTTCCTCTCCTCCTCTCTTCCCCTTCTCTCCTCCTCTCCTCTTCTCTTCCCCTCCTCTCCTTCTCTCCTTCTCTCTTCCTCTCCTCATCTCTTCCTCTCCTCCTCTCTCCCCCTCCTCTCCTCCTCTACTCCTCTCTTCCCCTCCTCTCCTTCTCTCTTCTTCTCCACTCTTCCTCTCCTCCTCTCTTCCCCTCCTTTCTTCCTCTCTTCCTCCCCTCCTCTCCTCCTTCCTCTTTTCCTCTCCCCCTCCTTTCTCCTCTTTCTAAAGCAGAGGCTAAGAGGTTTTCTTTACAGAGTATGAAAAAGGGCACAGATTGCTAATTCTGGTGAGTCAAAGACAGAAGAATTATGAGCAAGTGGGATTTGCTGAGGAAATCTTGAGCTGATTTGGAAGATGGTTACATTAAGTGCAAAAGAAAAAAAAATGTTTCTTGCTCACAGGACAAACTGTCGGGCGCCGCCTTTTAAAAGCCATTTGCAATGATCTTGCCATGATCTCTGCCTCAAAGCCCGAGTAGAGATGCTCAGTCTTACCTCACCCATTTCTTTAAAGTAGCTAGACCTTATAACCTATTCCTCACACTATGATATAAAGGGTGACTTTTCCCAGCCCTTACTCTTGTGGGGGAAGTTACTTGGAAGCATTACGCTGATAATCTTTGTTTGCCCTTCTTGACATTTCAAATAGAATCTGACTAATTTGCTTGGTGCTTTCCTGACCCCCCCCCCCATACACACACACACACACACACACACACACACACACACACACACACACACACTGGTCAAGTCCCCAGAGCCCCAACCCTGCCTCTGTCCCAAGGAAATTTTAACCATTGGTTCTCTTGTAATACAGGTAACAATACATTTAGGTTACACCAGTCTGTAAAAACTGTAAATGCTATTTTATTTTAAACGTTTTAGTTTACAAAAAAGAAAATCAATGGTACCTTTTTTTTTACACTCTCAGATTCCTGAATATGGACAGATCTTCAAAGGGAGGAACGACTTCTCATATGAAATTTAAGATAGACTGTCCTGAAGATTGTGGGGTGGGGTTTTGTGGTGTTTTATTTCGGGGTTTTTGTTTGTTTTTAAGACACATAAAGCTAAAATGTCAAGTCTCTGGGAGACATCCCCTTACAGTTTCAGTCAAAGGAGCACATCTGAGCGCAGGGAGAATACCCTGTCCTGTTGCCCGCCTGGCTGCCCAGGCATATTTGGTAGCGCACAGGTTGAAAGCCACCAGGACAATCACACCTCACATTCCCTCGCAGGCTGCTGGTGGCAGGTACACGAGCCATACTCGTTGATGATCACCAGGGCCCCCTCGATGTGGTTGGGTTTGTAATCTACGTAGTATTCCTGTGCAGACATAGCAGCCATCTGATGCATGGTCTGTTTCTGCTTCTGCTTCCTGCGCTGCGTGACAAAGCACTGTCTGAGCTGCCTGAGGCTGGCTGGGAAACACTTCCAGGACACATAGAGTACCAGGACCACGATGAGGAAAGAGAAGATGAGGGCCATCGTGCCCGTGACCACTTTGTGGATCTGCACAGCGTTCTCCGCGTGCTCGCCACCGGGGAGAGCCACAGTGGCAGGCTCCAGCGTGCCATCCAGCTGCCCCTCCCCGCCATCCACCAGTGTGGTGGCAGAGCTGTCAGGGGGCGCTAGGTCACTGCGGTTGGTGACGGCCGACAGGAGGTGGCCGCTGGTGGGCTCGGCCCCATCCTCGCACAGGTGGAAGGCATACACCGCATCCAAGACGTCCTCGCCCTGTGCGTACTCCGGGCTGGCGCACTGCAAGTTGCCATCGTAGCGCCCCTGGAAGTTGCTGAGCCAGGAGGCCAGGGCACACACGTTGCGCCCGCAGTCCCACAGATTCCCGGCTAGGGAAATGCTCGTAAGGGACTTCCAGGAGTTGAGGATACGGGGCTCGACGTAGGTGAGGCGGTTGGAGTCCAGCTGCAGGGACTGCAGGTACGGCACGGTCTCGAACACGTGGGGCTCCATGTATTCGATTTCGTTCCCGGACAGGTCCATTTTTTCCAAGTTCCAAACCCAGTCCAGAGAGCTGACCACAATGGCCACCTTATTCCGCCTTAGGCAGAGCGAGTGCAAGGAGATCAGGCGCGGGAAATGGGCGAAGTTCACCTTGACCAAGTCGTTATGCTCCAGGTGTAGCTCAGTGAGCTTGAACAAACCGGCGAAAGAGTTGCGGGCCAGACTCTTGAGCTGATTGTATCCTATGTCGAGAAACTTGAGGCTGCGGCAATCCTGGAAGATGCGCACGGGCACGAACTGGATGGCGTTGGCCCGCATGTGCAGCGAGGTGAGCTTCCGCAGCCCGTGGAAGAGATCCGGCGCGAGCGCCTGCAGCTTGTTGTAGGACAGGTCCACGCTGCGCAGGTTCGGCATGGGCCGGAAGGTGGTGTTGGCCAGTTGGGTGATCTGGTTGGAACTCAGCGTGAGTTCCTTAACTCGGCGCAGTTTCTGAAAGGCGTCCCCCTGCACCGAGCAGATATGATTGTGATCCAGATACAGCCACGTGAGCTGCATTAACCCCGTGAACTGGCCGGCGCGCAGCTCCGAGAGGCTGTTGTAGCGCAGCGACAAGCCCAGCAGGCCGGACAGGTTGTGGGGTGCCTCGGTGAGGTTGAGCGCCTCGCAGTACAGCAGCCGGCCCTCACACCGACACAGCCCCGGGCATCCGCTGGGGGCGGCGGGCAGCATCTGAAAGCAGGCCCCCAGCAGACACAAGACCACCCCCGAGGGCCTCCTCAGCATCCAGTGTAGACAGAGACCGAGCAGCAGGAAATCCATTAGCGAGAATCTTTCCAGAGAGACTGGAGAATGTCCATTGGAAGCGCTCGGTCAGAAATCTACATCATATTTTATTCCGAGGGAAGGGGAGGGAGCGGGGGAAGGGGAAGAAAGGGCAAAAAGATAAAATCAATATAGAGAAATGCAGAAGGACCCCCCCCCCTCCCCAGCGCCACACGTTCACCTCTAAGCATGCAGAAAGCTGGGCGGCATACAAAGTTCACAGCCGCTGAAAGATCAAAGCCGAGTGATGTGGTCCATGTTAGATGCGGCAGCACAGAAAAGGAAGGAATTTTTTTTCCCTTCGGGAAAGAATTTAATTTAAAAAGTGTCTTACCCACCCTTTTCCAGAGAGTGACAACCTCCATTCAGCTGCTGCCTTTGTGTGGAGGCTAATTATATGCAGGGCGAGAGAAGACCCCTCTGTATTTCCCTGGCAGCCCGGCTCCGCGGCCCGAGGATCTGGCAGACGCACAATGTCTCACTTTGCCGCTGCGCTCGGGGGCTACGGGGCGCCGGGCGAGGCGGGGAGGCGACTTCTAGGACCGCAAGTTTCCCAACTACGTGCCTGGAGCCCGGGCTTCTCGCCTTCCAGCCTCGGTCTTCTCCTTCTTCTTCTTCTTCTTTCCTCTGCAGTTCGGACTGTGACGTGGTGGGCGGGGGAGGAAAAAATGAACTCCAAACTCGAGGCTTACGACTCCCCAGGTTTTGACCAGCTGACGAACGTCTGTAGTCGTCGGAAATGACCACCGCGGATCCGAGCCACCTTGGAGACCCGGCGGGAGACCGCCTGCCATCCGCGTCTGGGGCGGCTGCGGAGAGCCGGCTGGCTCCGGCTTGGCGTAGCGCAGAGCGGCACCCGGCTCCTTCCTCGGCGGAGCCAGTGTGCCGCGCGAGCCTGCACCTCCGCCGACTGCTCACTGAGTGTCGTAAGCTGCCCGCGATTGTGCGTCTTCTCTGAACACCCCCGACACGGGCAGATTGAAAAGGGGTGGGCAGAAAACCAACATTTCTTTCTAACCGAATGGCTAAAGTAATATATGTTCTTTGACGAAATGGAAAACACTTTCAGCGAATTTTTTTTTTCTATATTTAAAAAGAAGATGGGGTGGGGTAAAAATCAGCATCAATGACAAGATACTTCCAAATGAAAGACTGACCTGTTCGGTACCCACTCTCTCTTTGAGGATATATATTCCCTTTAAAGCTGTCTATGTGTAACAGATACGCAGAAATCTGTGGAGAAATCGACACTTGTTTCTTTGCTTTATAAGAGGAACTTGTGGGAAGGCAATGATTTGGGGCTTGGTTGAAATACATTCTCTCTCTCTCTCTCTCTCTCTCTCTCTCTCTCTCTCACTCTCTCTCTCCTCTCCCTGGTCCCTCCTCTTGCCAGCACTGGAGTTCTGCAGCAAGCTGGCCCTCTTCAGGGGTGGTTTGGGGACTGCTGTGCAAGCCCACCCTGCCATGTGAGTTCTGGCCACGTGCGAGGGTGGCAGTGTGGCAGACTCAGTCTGCATAAGAGAGACTGGCTGCAGATACTGCTGGCACTTCCTCAGTCTACATGGTATCCTTGCGGGACCTGCAAGAAAGGATGAAGATTCTGCTGTGTGGCCTGTGAGAGACTAACCCTGATGTGTGCTGTTCATGGTGATTACATCTAACATCCCCACCCCAGAATGTACTAGAAAATGTGTAGGGGAGGGGCAGTTTAAAGGACAAGGAAGCGTTTTTCTCGTCCAGTCACCCCTAATTCAACACTGAGACTGTATGGAATTCTGCTAGCTTTCTTCCAAGTCTGAGGGGAAGGCTCCTGCCTAATTTGTTTACCCTCAATTTCTGTAGACAGGAGTCCTTACAATGAATAAGCCCCTTCTGGGCACAACTCTTCCACAAGGGGTCTGTCCCGTTATTGTCAGAAACCTGTTGGTCATCTGTTAAAATAAATTTAAACAAACAAACAAAAAAAATAAGCAGTCCTTAAATGGCTGAGTAAGCCCATGTTGGGAAGAGCCCAGGTTAATGTCTATTATTGTCTCTACATTCCTGTCACCTTTGCCTCTAATTAGCTCCACCTAAGTGGGCATCATCTGTCACACTTAGTTTACTGGGAATGATGGTAAGTGGTCGGTTGGGAGACCTCCCATGTTGAGTAGCTTGGTCAAACCATTAAACTGGTCCTTAATTGCCAAACTGAAAATACCAAACGATAGAACTAAGGTCATCAAAGACAGGTGGTACTTTTCAGGAAAAGTCATAGGAACAGGGGCATGAATCATTTCATTTTATATTCATCTGAGCTCTACTCTGGTCATCGTCTCCAAGATGCATCATTTAATTGAAAAGAACACAATCCGAAATGTCCTGGATACCACATACTGTCTTAGGGAGCTACTGGAGACAGAACATCCACTCTCTCCATTCTGCACATGACCAAACTGAGGCCGGAGACCTCTGGGAATTACTCAAGGTCATGTACCTTGTTACTGGCATAGATAAGTTTTTCTGTCCTTCTTCACAGTGGTATTCTTCCTGTGCCAGTCTGGATGGTCACCTCTCCTCACTCTTGCCTCCTGTATAACTCCCGACTGGGCACTTGGCACTTGTGAGGTGCTGAGAACACTTTAACAGACAGACAAACAATTTCATCATCAAGTGGTTTAAGCGCTTGCCAAAACAATTATTCTTGACAGCATGCTAGCTGATTGAGCCATAAACTCTGAAGGGTTGGCGGAGCAGGGCTGGGCAACCACAGGCAGGGGTAAACAGTGTCCAGCCATTCAGCAAGCGCTGTGAGCTTAGGCCACCCAATCCCCATGGCTGCTGGGAAGAAAATCTTTATAATGTCTGCAGCTTGCCAAAGGGGTGACAGAGGCTGCCAAATGGGCAAGAAGAGGTCCCACTTTGGATGTCACTTGATTTGTAGAGCTGATACAGAGAGGCAGAGAAGAGGTTAGTGTTAGTAAAATGAAAAAGAATAAAATTAAATGCATTGCTTTTATATGTAATTTTTCTACTAAATATGCCACCCAAAGCTTAGAAGATGCTTCTAGGCTGTAATTAGTACATTTACATATGTGTATGTATGTATGCATCGCTTGCCCCATTATTATCCCTCAAATCATTTCATCTGGATGGTATCGTTAAACCCTTCTCACCTATAATGTGGCAAGTTGCATCTTTTCTACAGTTTTAAATCCCTTGGCAGAACTGTATACATTAACAGATTGAAATGAGCTTTATTGAAATTTAGCTATTCTAAGACATCTAAGTTGCAGAATTCCAATTTATTATGTATTTAAAGCATACCAGCACTGATTAAATCAATGCAAATTAGGTAAAATAAGAACAACATGAATCAAGTGTTTCAGCAAAGTTGAGTCGGGAAACGACAACTTTTGAGTCACCACAGCAAGTTGATATGGCTGTTTTTCACGAATTTTAATTTCATGCTTTTAAGTGTCCAACATACTTAAAGTGAGAAGTGAGAAGAAAATATACGCACCTAAAGTCCTTTTTCTTTCTCTCTTTCGTCTCTTTTCTCTTAGTCTCTCCTGTGAGAATACATGATTCACCATTTGTCACCAACAGGTCCTCGACTGAGCTTTTCTTTGGGGCTAACTTGTGGTACAGTGTTTTACTTAGTACTGTATAGCTGAAGAGAGGTGCTTTCCATGCCTGAAGGAGTGCTCCATGTCTGTGAGAGGGTGGAGCTTGAGCTGATCTTGTAGAAAGAATACGGAATCAATTTTAGAATTTGAACATCAAGCATACTATCGCCCCAAACCTAATGCCAACATGAGATTGAAAACGGAAAGCTAGTTGCCAGTCTGGTGTCAGCAAGTGTAAGAATCTTAAGAACATGGACTCAGCAAGTGGAAAGGAAGTCTGGGGTATGCAGGGTGTCAATTCAGTGTCCAAACACAATCTGGAACTAGAGGTAGAAGAGAGAGGCTCCTGGACTCAACTTGGTGCAGTGGGAGAAGCTAGAAATGTAGCTCATAGGAGGTAGAAGAGCTGGTTGCTCCTCTCCTTAACTCTGTAAAGTAAACCTTGCCTAATAAAGCCTCTTGTGTTTTCTTGGTATTCCCCTTAGTGATGTGGGGTGGAGGTTACCACTCATTTCACCTAAATTGAACAGCACCTTCAATTTGTTCATTTTAGCCAAAACAGTTTATGAACAAAGAGATTCAAATGTACAAATTCTGAAATGGGGCTGGGGAGATGGCCCCGTGAATTAGGTGCTTGTTAGGCTAGCAGGGAGGCCTGAGTTCAGATCCTTAGCACCGATGTAACAGATACACTCAAGTACACCTATAATCTGAGCCGAGGTAGGAAACAGACCCTGGGAGCTTGGTGGTCAGTGGTCTAGATCAAACAGTGAGGTTCAGTGAGAGACCCTGCCTAAAAATTATGAAAGAGAAGTAATTGAAAAGGCATTCCAGTGCCAACCTTTGGACTCCACGTACACCCATGTGGGTGAACACACACACACACACACACACACACACACACACAAAGTCCAAAATGACCCTCTGTTATGAAGATTGGCTTTTCTTCAGTAGTCTTTGTCAATGTTCAAGGAAAGAGAAATTAAAGTAAGGATTTAATGTTCTGTCATTGCTGATACCGGCCTGGACCTTGATCTTTATGCTGTTGTCTTTAATTTTCAGTAGCGATGAACCATGGCTTTTCTTTAAAAGGAAACACTTAGAGGAATTGGGGGAGGGTGGGAGTCACAATTTCAAAAGGAAAGAATTAACCTTTTTGTTCTTCTGTCCACAGACCACACAGCTGGTTCTTTTTTTTTTTTTTTAAATTAATTTTTATTGATGCTTTGTGCATTTCATACATTTTTTCCAATTCAGTTCAGGCTTATTTCCCTTTCCCTACCCCCCCCACCCCATCCCAGATCATGCATTCCGCCATAACTGTCCTGCATCTTTCTCTCAGTTTTTTTTTTTCATTTTTAGCTATAAGTGATAATCCATGAGTACAAGCATCCTTCATGCAAAACCTATCTGCAGGCTGTTGTGCCCAAACACCTACAGCCCCACCATCCAGTGGGGGGTGACAGGTTGTTTGTTCAATCAAGTTGATCAAATGAGTGTCCAGACTACATTGCTGTAGTTTCACCATTCACCCCAATCGCAGCCCTTACATTCTACCACGCCCCCTCTTCCGCAGGTTGTTCCCTAGGCTTAGAAAAGGGGCACAGGTGGATGAGAGGTTAAACAGTCCACTCTCTCTGGAGCTGTTGACTTGGACTCTGGTCAATTCTGGCTGTTTCCTTTCATGGGCTGACAGTCTGTCCAGGAATAACCTTTCGATCCTGGCCTGGCGCGTTATGGCGTCTCTTCTTTATAGAGAGTGCTTCCACAGATGCCTGTGGAGCCTCAGGGTGAAGACCCTCAGGCTTCTCTCAGGAGGTCTAGTTAAGAGAAACAAATTAGAAAGGGGAAAGCTATTCTCCTGATCGAACTGCATGCTCCTCTTGAAACAAGGCAATAATGTGATTGATAACAAAGCTCCTACTGTGCTCAATGAACAAACTGAGTAGTAGTACTAAGCTAAAGAAATACAAGTGCTGGGACTGGAGAGATGGCTCAGTGCTTCAGAGCACTAGCTGCTCTTGCAGAGGACCCGGGTTCAGTTCCCAGCACCTACATGGCAGCTAACAACCATCCTTAACTCCAGTTCCAGGGGAATCCAATGCCTTCTTATGACCTTCACAGGCATTGCACAACAAGGGTGCATTTACACATGAGCAGACAAAACTCTCATATACATAAAATAAGAATAATAAATAATTAAAAAAAAGAAATACAAGCCCCTAATATCCTGGGCTCCTTCTCAGGACTTCTGTACTAGCTTAGGCCCTTGATCTTTTCATGTTAGGCTTACCTTTTATTTTTATATTCTGTTTGTCTTTATTAACTTTATTCTAACCTTCCAAGTTAAGGTCAAATGTGTAGGATTAGGTAACTAAACTCCAGCCCCCCCCCATCCCATGTTCCTTTATACTCTATAGTTTAGTTTTACAAATTTCTTGGTCCTATTTACTTATATGAGTGTAGCAGTTAATTTCTAACTAGACTATTTTAGAACAGAAAGGGTCATTAAACATCTTGGAATCAAGGAGTAAAAATGGCTCAGTTGAGGGCTTCTGTTTTGCTATTTTGGTTGTTGTTCATTCCTGCATTTTGTTTGTTTGTTTGTTTTTTGTTTTTTGTTTGGGTTTTTTTTAGAGAAGTTCTTTCTGTGTAGCTGGGCTGGACCTGAAGCTCCTTGTGTAGCCCAGATAGGCCTGACACTCTTAACCTCCTTAACTCCCTAGTGTTAGGATTACAGGCATGTCCTGCCACAGTTGACTTCCTTATCAGTGTGACTTTATGCAAGGTATTCCTGTGTCAGTCACTCAGGGTGAAGTATGGCTACCTGGGGAACTAAAATGAGATCATTAATATTAAAGCATTGTGGCTCAAAAGTATAGCCTCCAGACCACCCTCCTCAGAGATTTTTAAGACTGCAGAATATTAGGTTTGTCCTCAGACTCACTGAATCAAACCCATCCTTAAATATGAGCCCTAGATATAGGTATCCCTAGGCTCCATGCCCAGAACCACATAAAGCAGGCTCCCACTTGTAATCCAAGCAGGGGGGGGGGGGGGCAGTGGCAAGAACTGAGTTTCAAGGTCATCCTAGGAGTAGGACTCTGCCACAAAAGAAAATATAAAGAAAAGCAACCCAACATCTTTTTGGTCTCTGGAGACAGGGTCTCCTTGTGCCCCTGCTGGCCTGGAAGTTTGCTATGTGGAGCAGGGGGCCTTGATCTTATGGATATTCGAATGCCTCTGCTTCCCAAGAGCTACCCCTGCCTCAGCCCAACAAAACAATTTTGAGAAATGTTGTGCTGGAGAACTGTAGAGTTCTCACTAAAAATGGAAACCCAGGCCTCATTACTGATTCCCCAGTTCTGAAACTGAGGAACTGAAGGGACGGAAATGTTAGTTCATCCTTCAAGGTGGAATTTGATCAAAAAGAACAAACTTTCTGAATAGCATTGTGTGTCCTCCTAGGTTTTCAAAGTGTGATTGTTAGCTCTCCGTCTGTCAGAGCCTCTAGCACTTAGAAGGATTTCTGATAACGATTGGCTTTGTAATCAGTTCAGCAGAAGACATAAAGCCCTCATGGGTGCTTTCTGGTGATTTTTCATTTATCTTTAGGAGATGATGGTGTTCTGACATGGACATAAGACTTTAATGTTCTGCTCCCCAAACATGGTGGTATTTTATCTGATGGGTGCAGTCCACTATGTTGTTCCTTCACATGTCTGTTTATAAAAGAGCCAGGACAGCAGGGAAAAATGGGCGGAAGAGGGTCAGAGGCACGTGAGAGCTGCCCTCCAAGATCTATATGACATTGCCCAAGTCTGCTTATGTTGGTTGGTTCTCTTAGTATTGCCCAGCTGCTATTATGTCACCTGTGTGTTCTTTTTGGAGATGTTTATTTAAAAAATGCAGAATAATGAAAAAATTTAAATATATAATTGATAATGACAGTTAAGTCAATTAAAACCAAAAGCCCAGGCATAAACCATACTGTTAAGGGGATGTGTTTTCTTTGAATTTGCCTCCTTTTGTTTAGTACTATAATATGGAAGTGTCTTTGCTACTTCCTATTGCCATGAAGAAATGCTGGCCAAACAAACTTGGGAAGGAAAAGGGTCACTTCACCTTACAGCTCACAGCCCTTTACCAAGGGAGGCTCAGTCAAGATCTCAGAGCAGGAGCCTAGAGGCAAGAACTGACCATGAAAGTGCCATGCTAACTGCTTGCTTCTCCTGCCTTGTTCCTTGACCTCTCTTATATAGCCAAGGCTTACCTGGAAACACAGGGGTGTTTCCACCCACAGTGGGCTGAGTTTTCCTACATCAAGCAGCAGTTAAGAAAATGTCCCACAGACCCACACATGCCAATCTGATGGAAACGGTTTCTCTGTTGAGGTTCCCTATTCCGAATATGACAAGTTAGCAACTCCTGAAAGCAGGAACCTGATTGAATAAAACAAGGATGGGTAGTTTGAAAATGGAGCTCAGGAGAGCCCACTAGAGGGTTGTGGAATGCTGCCAAAAAGGCCAGCATTGGACAAGAACCCAGAAGTGGGCCTTCTTGAATAATTGGAACTCAGCTGACTCCTTTCCAGGGCCTCCTTCCCTGGCCACCTGTCTATGTAGAGTGAACGGTCTCTGATTCTCCTTCGAATGCCCCGGCCATCAGTATTTTCTCTGCTTTCTCCTCTCCTTGGGAAATCCCAGCAAACCACACATTACAACACAAATTATTCTCCTCTCTATCTAAGTGTGGTACCAAACTGAACACTTTACCTATCAGTTCTTGGACCCTGGGAACCACCCTTCCTAGCCTCTGGTTTATTAACTCAGTCATGGAAAAGAATGGGTCCCCTTGTTTGGTTTCCATTGCTGTGATAACCACTATGACCAAAAGCAACTTGGAAGAGAAAAGCTTTTATTTGGCTTACATTTCCAGGTCACAGTCTTTCATGAGGAAGTCAGAGCAGAACTCAAGCAGGAATTGAAGCCAAAATCATGAAGAAATGCTGCACCCAGGCTTGGTCTTTCTGCCTTGCACAGCTTGCTTCTTATATAGCCTAATCTCACTTGCCTAAGGATTACACCACCCACAGTGAGCTGGGCCCTCCCACAGCCACACCAGTCATCATCAGTCTGGACAGTTCCCTACAGACATGTCTACAGGCCAATACAATGGAGGAAATCCTTCAGTTAAGATTCCCTCCGCTTCGTGTTAAGTTGAAAATAAAAATTAACCAGTATAAGGTCAGAAAGAAGGTTGGACTTTGGAGTCTGGGGACCTGCAGTTCTTTCTGACTCCCATGCCTTTTATTAAATAACAAAGAAGCTGTTATTTCACAAGGATCCTAATGTCTAACGATATGCTCATCCAATGTTACTTAAAATGTATCAAGATGGGCCAGTGAGAAGCCTCAGCGAGTAAGTGTGGTGGAAGGAGAAGAGCGACTCCAAGTTGTTCCCTGATGTCCCCATTGTGATGCATTTGTGTACACACACACACACACACACACACACACACACACACACACACACGCACACACACACCACTCACTCAATCGCTCAATGTAAAACAAAATGAAACTCCTCAGAGATAGGCCCATTATTTTCCTGTTTTTAAGGCCCTCTAACTTCTACATCTGCAGGTAGAAGATTAACTGTGAGGTACCAGATATAGATGGTGTGACAATTGGCATGTAACATGCCCACTTGTTTCTTAGGGAAGTCTGGTATAATTATGAGTTCACAGAGGCACTTGTTGAGGTTATTAACTGAACTAGATATAAAATGCTAAACATAGTACCTTGTCACAAAATTAAATATTCATATTATATTATAACAAAGTATTAACCCAGGAAAGTCCAAACTTTTCCAGGTAGATGTTCACAGGTTAATGCCATCTAGCCATAACTAGGATTTTGTATAAAAATCCCCATCCCCCCAGCCATAAACAATGAACCCTCTGTGGTATCCAGCCCATTCAGTTTCATTTATTTCCTCATGCAAGCTATTTCCCATTCTCAGATGATCTTTCTTTCTCAAGATACTTTATTCATTATTTTTATCTGTACAAGTGCATTGCCTGCCTGTGTCTAAGTGCACCCTGTCCTGCAGTGCCCGCGGAGGTCAGAGGAGAGCCGTCGATCCTCTGGAGATCTTTCTTAATCTCCCACAGACAATGTCCTTTAATTATTTACCATACATATTTTTGCTGTAGTTATGTTTGGTTAGTTTGTTTTAGGTCAAGTGGAAGGTCATCTGAGAAGATGCAGAGTTAGGGAAAACACAGTCTCGGCCCCAAGGGCTTTCTAACCAGGAACGGAGCTGAGGAACAGAGCAAAGTGGTCCATCCTAGGGCAGATAGACAAACCATGGCTTCGGCTGGAGAGGTTCTCAAGCTTAGCATACACAGCAGTGCAGATGCCCTGTTCCAAACAATGTGGACAGTGAGGACTGGCACCCAAAAGTTGTTATCTGTCCTCTACATAGGGGTTGTGATACATGTGCACCCACACGCACACACATACACAAACTCTCTCTCTCTCTCTCTCTCTCTCTCTCTCTCTCTCTCTCTCTCAAAGAAGAGGGAGCACCTGGGTAGGCAGAGGGAAAAAGTAACTAAAGTGACTCCAGTTAGTAGACAGTGTAGATAACACTGTGGGGTCTGCTGAGGTGTGTAGAGGGTGGTGGAGAGCACAGATGTGAAAGGGAGCAGGGGAAGGGGCTGGCAATGCTGCTGAGAGTGTAGAGCTCAGTAGAGACCACCTCCCATCTGGAATATGGTTTCCAAAGAGTAGGAGCAAGAAACGTAGTCTGATGATGTTCTTGAACACAAAGGGCAAGAAAAGGATTCTGTAAGCAAGGAGAGCAATTGGGAGGCCGCCCCATCCGTTCAAGTGAGACAGTATGTGGGCCTAGATGAATTCACATCAGAGATGGACATGGCAGGCCAGGGGCAGTGATCCTTCTGGAATAGAGCTGATGGGGCTTTCAAGTGATATTTTTCTTCCTGAAACAATTTAAGGAGAGTTCAATTAAAATGAGTATCTTGAAGGTAGAAGAGAGGCAACAGAGAGTATGAGGCACATGCTAATGTTTGCTAAGCATAAGCACTGTTAAAGATATGAATAGGTGTTATGGGCAGACATACATACAGGTAAGGGATTCTGCTGGAATGTGATGCTGGGGGGTGGGGGTTATAGTGGTGGCAGTCAGTACAAAGCCCAACCAGAAACAGCTACGTGATAGTGGGCCAGTCTACATTGCCTACCACTGGGGATGGAATACAAAATGCTCCTCACAGGAAACAAGCAACTTGGTCCCCAATTGGTGGTGCTGTTTGAGAAGGTGGTAGGAACTTTAGGGTACAGACCCTTACTGGAGAAAGGTGGTAGGAACTTTAGGGTACAGGCCTTGAGGTTTATAACCCAGTTCCTCTTCCTGCTAACCTTCTGCTTCCTGACTGTGAACCAATGTGACCAGCCACTCCAAGCTCCTGCTATCAGCCCTTCCTGCCTGATGGGTTGTATCCTTTCTCAAACCATGACCCCAAATAAACCCTTCCTCCTTTAAGTGGCTTTTGTCAGGTACAGGTATTAATTTGTTAACAGTGCCACATGTGTGCAGGTGCTTGAGGAGGCCAGAAGAGAGTTTTGGAGTTACAGGCAGTTGTTGGACACTCAATGTGGATGCTGGGAACTGAATTCACGTAACTCTGGAAGAACAACAAACATTCATAAATGTGGAGCCATCTCTCCAACCCCCTTTGTCAGGTATTTTGTTGTATCGATGAGAAAAGTAATTAATACACCTACACACTCACATCTTTTGACTAAAATTATTCTTAAAGCAAAATATTTCTTCTAGTAAGCAAGTAACGGTTTAGTTAGTTTGTAATCAGATGAAACCAAATACTTTGAAAGTATATGATAGACCATTTAATAATTGTGAAATTACTCTACACCATAGTTAGGAGCCTTTAATACATAAGCATGGCCATAAGATGGTTATTAATATGTATTTGATGGGGCTGTGCAAAACTAAAAATACACATGAGATTGACAGGTTTAAGGAACTAATCTAGATGGTCAAAGGCCACCAATAAGGGGCAGATGCTTGACTGGATGAACCTGTAAAATAAGCATGCAGGAAGCTGGAGAGATGGCTCCGTGGTTAAAAGCACTGGCTACTATTATAGAGGACCCAGGTTTGGTTGGCAGAAGCCACATAGAGGCTAACAATCATCTGTAACTCCAGGTTCAGGGGATACCATGCCTTCCTCTGAACTCCCTCGGGCATTGCAGGGCATGGGTACAGTTACATACATGCAAGCAATCCACTTATATACATAAAATTAAAATAGCAAAAAATAAACTACTTAAAGAAGCATGCAGCCATGGTGCTGACTGCCAAAGTCCTCTATCAACGTCACCCTAGAGCTCAGTGTGTCCTTACCTGAGTGGGGTTGTCCTCAGTTATGAAATAAGATGGTGCCTGGACACCATGTATGTCAACAGGTTCTATGTTTACCTTGTAGTAGAAGACTTTGAGATATAGTTAAAGCTTAGTGAAGAGTTTTGAGAGTTCTGCCTCTATAAAGGAGAAAATCATTTCTGTCCTTTACAAGCTTGGCAATGTTTTCAATGTAGTAAAATGAGAGGAAAAAACAATTTAATTATGTAACATTAGAAAGTAATCAAATTCTTTTTCTTTCAAAGCCAATTCTTACTGAAGCTTTGTGCATTTCATACAAAATTTATTTTTTCTTCTTCTTTTATTTTATATATATATATACATATATATACTACAAGGTATGTTTACTAATCACATTAACCCCGTGTCCCCACCTTACCCACCCCACCAGAGCTCATGCATTCCACCAAACATGTTTTTCATCTTTTTCTCAGTCTTTCTCAAAATTATTGATGTGGAAGTTGACTGTTTTGAGCAAAAGTTCACTGTTTCAGTCAGTTCTTTGACAAAGTCTTTTCTGTTGTTGTTGTTGTTGTTGTTGTTGTTGTTTCCAATATGCATCACTCCCAACTATTTGGACAAAAGCTCAAGGGGCTATGCACAAGAAATACTTACAACTAGGTAATTGTGCTAGCATCCACAGATGAGGGATACCATTCATCGTTTGTTTTTCTGGGACTGTGTTACTTCACTCAGCATGATGTCCTCTAGCTCCAGCCATTTTTCTGCAAAGTTCATGATGTCGTCTTTCTTTACGGCTGCATAGAACTCCATTGTGTACATGTACCACATTTTCTCTATCCACTTGTCAGTTGAGGGGCATTTGGGTTGATTCCAGCTTTTTGCTATTGTGAAGAGAGATGCAATAAACATGGCTGTGCATGTATCTCTGTGGTAAGATGAGTCTTGTGGGTATATACCCAGGAGTGCTATGACTGGGTCAGGTGGTAAGCTCATTTTGAGTCTTCCAAGGGTTCTCCACACTGCTTTCCATAGTGCTGTACAAGTTTACGATCCCACCAGCAGTGAATGAGTGTTCCCCTATCCCCACAAACTCTCCAGCACTTGGTATCTTTGTTTTCTTGATCTTAGCTAGTTTTATCGGAGGGAGTGAGAGGATATCTTAAAGTGGTTTTCATTTGCATTTCCCTAATTATTATCGATGTTGAACATTTTTTAAAATGCTACAATAGTTATATCAATGTCCATTATTTCAGAGTAAAACATGGAAAGGAAAATATTCATAAGCACAAGGATCATAATTCCTTCCTCTTTAAATACTACACAACATACTAACAACAAAACACCCAACACAAGGTCCTTAACCAACTATGATTCCATTTAGTTCCTGTCTCTGTGTGTTGATCAAGGGCATCTTTTTATGACACCTGCTGACTGATGCCTGCTGTGTTGGTCCCACGAATGTTTGCTAGAGACTAGAAGATCCAATGTAACTTCACTCGCCAGACTCACCAGAAGGTAGCTGGTGGTCTACAGCTGGGGACGCCTCACCAGCATGGTCTGAGTGACTCTGTTCTCTTCCACACAGCATTATATCCTCCAACAGTGAGGAGAGCTCAGTTCTATGTGCTCCTGTAGGAATGCGGGCTTCTGGCAACAGCAAGAAAGACACCTTAGCATTCTTGCTCCTTTCAAGATACGTCATTTAGCCATTGTGGCTATGTATTGACCAAAGCTAATCATATGGTTAGCCTGACTAAAGGAGCAGAAAGATGGGCTTCTTCTCTTGATGGGAAGGAATTTTGGGTTGTGTTAGTAAATTAAATACAGTGGCAGTGGTTTGACATCCTTCCACTGTAAATACTAAATGCCTTTAGGTCATCTTTATTTTTTAAGCTCTCAGCAGTATCATCTAAAAGAGGCTTGGGCATCACCTAAGCTCTTTAAAAAATGCAGAATCCTGGGCCCCAATGGAGGCAGAAAGGTTGAGGAAATCTCCATTTTTACAGGATCCCCAGAAGATCCATAAACATACCAAGATTTTAGAAGCACTGTAGACTTTTGCTATTCCTCATAATTCCCATCCTGAGCTTGCTATGTGCTCCTGTTGAGTGATAAGATCTTTGATTTTTAAAGATGCTAAAACTGTTTACTTCTGCACAGTTGAAACATAACAAAAACAGGTTTAAACAGGTTTAAACAGTGAAACAGGTTGCTTCACAGCATGAGTAGCAGGAGAGAGAGAGAGGATAACATTTTTCTTCTCAATTGTCCTTTGCCTATAAAAATAGAAATTTGAAATTAAAATAAAAGAACATAAATATTGTAAAAAAATATATTGCATTTGACTGGGAAATCCCATTAAGCAATTTCATGTAATCAAAAATAGGAGATATGTGCTTGACATGGCCTCTTATCCCCAATCCATTGCTGGTCTAGACCTTGGTCTTTCGTGGTTTGAAGACTGATTCTTTAATCTTCAATGGACAGTTTAAACATCTGTTGAGTATGTGCACATACTGAGTAGACTTTAGGATTTTGCTCAAGTATTAAAGCCAGCAGAATTCATTATGCGGCTAAATTTATTGAAAGAGGAGAAAATATCCTGTACTTGGAGGGTTATTTAATACTGCAGAAGTAAGGGAGAAAACATAAAGAAGGAAAATAATAAGTTGTTGACAAATGTTTATTTTATCTGGCTGTGTATCTATGTGACATCTTACATATAAGCTTTTCTAGGAAGATGGTTAGAGCTTCCAGAAGCACCCTCCCTCCTTAGTTTTCCTTTACCTGAAGGCTGAGCAGAAAAGACAGAGAAAGATTGAGATTGCAAGGAAAGTAATGCTGTCCTTCTTTGTGAAGTTTCCTTGAGATTTTTCATCTTGAAACATGATATTTCCTTTTTGACTGCTGCTATTTGAACTATATTATAATTTGGGGCTCTGTTGCTATCAATCAATTAACTGTCCATCCAAAGGTTAACAAATATCTATTGATCACTTAATCTATGCAGGTATTCTAGGTGTGGAGACACAGAAGTGGATAGACTAGGCTTGCTAGAAAATACCATCTTTGTTACTGACAGAGTTAAAGAAAATTAAAATAGAACAACGTGGAAGAAATAAATTAAAGGCTGGTATCTGTTTTATGTAAAGTTAAGCAGGGTATCTATGGCGTTTAACTGGTTAACTTTGTCAACTTGACATAACTTAGTATCCCCTGGGAACAAAGTCTTAATGAAGAATTGTCTACATTTGGGTTTGCCTGTGGGCATGTCTATGGGGAATTGTCTTGGGCAAGTTAATTGATATAGGAAGACCCAGCTGACTGTGGGCAGCACCATTCCATATGCATGGTGTCCTGAACTGGATAAATAAAGGCATCAAGCTGAGCAGAAGCAGGAAGACAAGGGAGCATGAACGCACTAATTGTTCTCTGCTCCTGACTGTGGATGTGACTCATGTGACTGGCCTTGACTTTCCCAAAATGATGGACCATAGCATGAAACTGTAAGCTGAAATAAACCCCTTTTTTCCATTAAGTTGCTTTTTGTTAGGGTATTTTATCACAGCAATAGAAATGAAACTAGAGAAGCATTCCCAAGAAACTACCATTTGAGTAGAAACATGACTGATGACTAAGATTTTATGGAAAGTTCCATAAACCGTGTAATCCCCACAGAAGGAACATGGTGAAAGGTCTTGAAGCCCAAACGAGCTATGTTCAAAAGACCAAGAAATGCTCAAAATGTTGGAGTGGATGATATAGGAAGGAAGAGCTTGAATCTGAGATAATTTTCCTTAAGGAACCCACGTAGTTTTGAATAAATCTGCTAAATACGCATGAGCAATTTCATCATCTCCACTGAAGTATTCTTTAGAGTGATTGCTCCATCTCAGTCAATCAAAGAACTTTAACAAACTAATTCCATTTATACCTCAAGCATATGAGAACTTAACATGTTCCCATTATACAAGGAAACAATGGCACAGAAAACTAAGTCTCTTTCCTTAACTGGCACTGATGATATGATTTTCTACAATTTTAGACCCTTTATGGGATAGCTAAAAGATGTGTACTTCAATCAGCCTTTTGATGCTATAAAAGCTAAGCTTAACTCTTCCACAGTCGTCCTATTTTCTGGGGTTCACCCAGTACAGACCTAGCAAGAGAGAAGCAGTAATTCAGTCTTCCTCCTGAATTCCCAGTCCTGTCTACCCCCTTTTGCCATCTGTTGTTGTTTATATAGAAAAGGACAGAACAGAATAGAACAACCACACACATACTCAGAAATCTCATTTTGTTTGTGGGAGTCCAGATTCAGTAATAAGTTCCTCAGTCTCTCCCTGAATTTTACAATACAATCTAAACATAACCCAGTGAAGTCATGGGGAGAGGTGATAACCAGCTTCATGATCAGAATGTCATCCAGATATGTCTGTCATCTTCTACACTCTAGTGTTTGCGGCTTCAATCTGGTTGTTGTCTCAACAGCTTTTAAGCAATGGTGCTTATTTTTATCTATAGACTCTATACTGTCCTAGTGATTCTAACCTCTATTAAATAGCCTCCACTGTATATGTCTTCCCTCCTAACGCCAGTTTCTTTGCTTATCTAAGCCCAGGCCCCTACATCCTTAGACGCACCAGGTAAATTAGTTATTGTCCATGTTTCTATGATGAAACAGTGGACAAAGAACGATGAGAACACAAGAAGGAGCAGAGTTGGCTGGACACACTGCATCTGAGGTGAGGAAGCCAGCCTGGCCGGGACAGGAAGTGGGTGTTAACTATAAAACAAGGGCTTTAGTTATAAAACAAGGGTCTTAACTATAAAGCCTTCTTTCAGAAAGTCTCCACCTCTTAAAGAGTCTACAGCCTTCCCAGTGCTCCCAGCCAAGGACCAAGTCTTCAAATATGTGAGCCTGTGGGGGACATTTCACATTCAAACCATAGCAACTTACTAGTCAACACTCATGTACTGGGCATTATTCTACAAGTTAAATGCTAAAGGATATAAGATATTTTGGATAATACTTTCCTCGTTGAAACCTTGACTACCAAGGAGTAGTCATCCCAATCCCAGAAGGCTTTACTTACTGCTCACTCTGTTTAAGTATTATTCATCTTCAAATTAAGAGTCCTATTAAATACTGCCTTAAACTGCTCCCCAGACATTTCTTCGTTCCTCCCCTCCCTCACTTGAAGTGTCATGTCTGCTAGGCTGGAAATTTTACAGAACAAACTCAATCAAATCTTACTCTCAGTGTAGTGAACAGAGTTGGAATGTATATGTGTAAGATCTGGTTTAGCACCTTACTAGCTATTTCTTTCAGCATAAAGGGTAGGTGTTTGATTGGAGAATGCCAAAACCCTTTCTCCTTTGACATTCATGAATTTGTTATTTCTGTAAGAACTCATAAGAGCTGGGAAATGCAGCATGAGGACTGTGCAAAGGTGTGGATGGCTTGTTCCAATGATATCTTTCTAATCTATCCATGTGGTGAGGGATTTCCTGTGATGTAACTGCATGAGTTGTAAGTAAAAATCTGAACTCTTAAAACAAAATTATCAAATAATCCAAATGGAACTTTCTTGTGAAGTTAGACCTGAAAACGGGTCTTAGGAGAGTCAGGGATGCTTTCCTAGCCCACAGAGCAATGCAGATAAGACCCATTAACACCCCATCTTGAAGCCAGCCCTCTGTTTCCTAGAGTGTTGTTCTGACATTGTACATTGAGCACAAGTAGTTTCAAAATTATCCTACAAGGCGTTTTGGTATATGTTTCTTTGAACAATTCTAAAGTGAAGATTAAAACGAAGTAGGATGTTCCAAGTTCATTTCTATCCTTTTGGAATTCCTGTCCATGGGAGACTCACTCTTGTTCAAGCCCTATCACACAACAGAAGCCCAGACTGTCTTGAATTCCTTTGCAGGTTGATTTTGTACAGGTAACCACTAGCCCAAATAGACAAGTACTCATTTTAGAAATTGAAAGTTATTTAAAATAATTTAAATCTGCCTTCTATACTTAATTTCAATATCATTTATATTCATATTCAAAAGATGTCTACTTGTTTGAGCATTGTTTAAAGGGAATCAAGCACTTGTTTTCAATACAATTGCCTAACAAGGGTTGGTGAATAGCATAGTTTTTGAGGTGTTGTTAATGTCGTTAGCTTTGTTTCAAGCAACTATATAGTCATAATGGGGCTGGCATATTGCCAAACTTGCTGCACTCAACAGTAATTGCTTCTTTACATAACATGGTGAATACTGATTGTTCTTACATATCTAAATGTTGCAGAAGCCTTAGAACTCTTTCTGAGCTCCATGTATATGGCTCACAATATTATCCAACCCTTGTGGAGAGCAACGTACTGTTTGCTTTGATGGTTTTTCTCTTTCAAAATCTAAAATTAGTGAAGAAAGAAAAGTAATTCCATGTGACTTTGGTGATCTAGATAGAGTGAGACTTATATCTGAGTCTATGACTCCATAACTCCACTTTTCACTCAGATTTTGTGCTGCCCAGACAGACCTGCTGCCATAGAACTGCTGGTTTATACAGGATCTTCAATGGCATTTACCACCTGCCCCCTCAATGGTGTCATGATGATTAAAATGAAACATCTACAAAAGTTCTCCAGAACTATTTGATGTTCTCAGGAACACATTAACAGCCCCTGGTTCTGGCCCTTCTGCAGGGATGTGTTTTCCTGTGGCCTGCTTGTAGGAAATGAGGCAATGTTTTTCATACAACTCTTTTGAGAACAGATAAGAAAGGAACTGCATGTTAAAGATAATAATCAGGGCTGGAGAGATGGCCTAATAGTTAAGAGCACTGGCTCTTCTTGCAGAAGACTGGGGTTCAAATCCCAGACAGCTAACAACGTTCTGTATCTCCAGTTCCAGAGGATCTGATGCTCTCTCTGTCTTCTGCAGGCATTGCATGACACAGGTGCACTTAGGTACATGTAGGCAATACACTCATACACATGAAATAAAAATAAATAATTTTTAAGATAATAATAATCAAATGCCAGAGAATAATTTTCTTTGATTCTGACATTTAGGAAGTACTTCAACACTGGACATTATTTTTCATCTATTTAATATTTTTTAGAGCAGGTCAGTGATTCGTTAACTATAAAGACCAAATCTGACATACAAGGGAATTTTAAGAAAATGAAGGGGATATGGTACATCCACAGTTCGTTTTAACATCATGCTTACAGCTGTGTGCTATTTCCATTTTTCATCATATTTGTAAGGACTATTTCTAAAATAGTAGACATAATAGTCACATCACTGGATCCCTCTTTCTTTGACCAAATAATGACATTTCTTTACAAAGAAATCTGGATCAGGAGGCAGACTAAGCATTCTTCCAGGTTTTCCTTTTGGTCAGGCAGCCCTTGAACTCAACTCTCAGACTGAACCACAGTAGTTTTTCTGTGAAATGGGAAAGAATCACCTGCCTGCTTTGCAGAACAGTTGAGTGAGCCACAGATGACTCTCTTCCCATGGAGAAATAGCTCTCAATTTAATTTCTTATTGAGTATGAAGTGTGATAGGAAAAGATTTGACCTTAATTGTTCTACCACTTTGCAACATCATTTTTGAGTGTATAAAAGTAAATTAAAATTCTTACTTATTATTACTAAATCTTTATTTATCTCCTAAAATGACCAGCTAACCATAAGAGCATTATTACACCCTGGGGCATTAAATGATAATTTCTTAACGTGGTCTAATACACTATCCATGTTGAGATGTGTTAGATGTCTCTGAAATTTAGATTTGTTGGAGTCTGGTTCTAAGCCATAACTCCCCGATTCATTCCCCTGGATAGGTTTTTACTTTGAGGGCAGCAAAGGAATGGATGTCCCTAGGAATCCCTCCAAACACTGCTGTCAGGATTCATTCATACATTTATATATTTATGGAGGTTGTTTGAATGTACTAGATGGCACAGGTATATAAATAGAAACATCAGTGTGACATGGTAGAGTCTTAGACATATCCACACATAAAAACGAACTACAAGAAACAATATAAAAAAATTAATAGCAGACACAACATGTTGGAAAATTTAATAACTTCCTAAATAAACAGTAGGTGTGTAGGTCTCCTGGAGATGGGGGAGCTCAAGAAGGTTTAGAGACTGAATTGGGAGAGTTTGGGAATTTCACATCAAGGCTTTACTATAGCTCTCCAGGCATGAGAGCTGTTAGGCAGCCTGACTGGTAGGGACAATTTTTTTTCCCCCCAGGGCAACATTTATTGCACAAAGTAGAGATGATGGGGGGAAGTGTAACAAAGCAAGGAAATTAAACCAACATGTAAGAATCATTGCTGTTGCTTGAGTATGTTATTTCCTTATTAACAGCATATTCTAAAAGGTTCTGAGATCTATGATGATGTATGCTAATGAGTTAGGGAAACACTGTAGAATCGATCCTTTTGTAACCTTATGATGAATCTGCATTTCTAATCCATTAGAAGTCTCTCTATTCTAAAACCAGTTAGTCATGGCAAGCTTTGGTTTCCCCAAAGTGTGTTCACACATCCTCATGGGCACTGAAGAATGACAGAATGTGTCTTTAGTGGTGAGAAATATTAATGTAGGGTTAGTCTTTCCTGTGAATGTATTTAATCAATACTTTCTGCTAGAGTGTTTTGCAAGGCTGGCTCTGGCATGGAAGGTAATCTATATCTTAAGAAAAAGCTGTAGCCCCGTCTGGAGGTGCTCTTTATTTTATTTTACTTTTTCTAGGTGAATGGGCTTCAGGGAAGAGTTACTATTTCTTTTCCTTAGGAAACCACAATACAACAGAGAGCTTTAAGTTTGGAGTGGGGGTGGGGAGAGGGATGTAGCTCTGTTGGTAGAGTGCTGGCTTAGCAGATGCAAAGCCCTGGTTTCTGAAGCCCAACCCAGCATAAACCAGCTATATTAGTCCACTCCTGTAATCCTGGCACTTAGAAGATGGAAGCAGGAGGATGGAAAATTCCAGAACATCCCAGCTAGTAGGGAGGTTGAAGCTTGCCTGTGATAAATGAAACCCTGTGTCATAAAAGGAGAATGAAAAAGTAACAGGAGGGATTATGATTAAGATACCTTGTATGCATGCATGCAAATGCCATAATGAAACCCATCAATACATAACTAATATACACTAATAAAAAGGGGGGAACTGGGGGCTGACCAGATGGCTCAGTGGTCAAGAGCACTGGCTACTCTCCCGGAGGACCCCAGCTTGATTCCAAGCACCCAGATAGCAGCTAACAACTGTTTATAACTCCAGTTCCAGGGGACTCTGTCGCCCACTTCTGATGTCTACCCACGTTTAATGACCCCAGTGCACTTACGTATATGTAGGTAATACACTCATAAACACAAAAATAAAAACAATAAATAAAAGAAAAAAAATTAAATGTGGATGCATTTTAAAAGATGAAATTTGAGACTTCTAGTATATATAGATTTTCACAGAACCATTTCGTCGTCTTTTTTTTTCTTTCTAGGAAGTATGTTAATTACTATCTGATAAGCATGCTTAATGTTCTTTGCATTTCACTACCAGGGTCTCAATAGTTGGAGCCAGTTAGGTTACTCTGGACACAGCAGCTTTCTGAACAGAACCATTATGTGGTGTGTTCTGGAATTTGAGACATGGTGTGCTTTCCCAAAAAACAGAGGTCCTATTTACTGTCTAATTTCGTCATACTAAGGCACAGATCCCTCCCAGGTAGACTTAATCCACTGAAGCAGTAGCTCCCTGGCACAAGCGGCTGTGTGCCCTACAGGGATGGGCTGTGGCCTCCAGACTCCCGCAGCTCACGACCATGCACTACGGCTGGGGCAGCGGGGGCCCACGCGCCAGCCTGGCCAGGGCACAGCAGCTCATTGCCCTAGCTACCAGCCGCTGCCTGTGTTACCATGACGATAGAGGAAAAGCGCTTCACTGAGACCTGTGCCAGCCTGCCTGGTCGGTTTTCCAAAAGCTTGCCACTTTTGGTAGTCCTTCAGAGTGTGAGAATTTCCTACAACTCGGTGCCAGTCAGGGTACAAATTCCCAAACCAAGTTTAGACACCTTGCAACAAGCCAGTGTGGGGGCCCAGGTGCTGGCGAAGGAGACCTCTCTTCCAGCGCTTTCCAGGCATTGCTAAAGGCCTGCAATCATGTAATTTGAGCATTGCAGATAGGGGAGTGCTTTTAAGGGAGCTCTGATTGTTTTCTTTTTCTTAAGATTTATTTTTAATTATGTGTATGCGTTCGGGGTGGGTTTACGTGTGAGTGCAGATGCCCACAAGGCAAGAGGTATCAGGTCTCCCTGGAGCCGAAGTCTCAAGCAGTGAGAAACTGCAGATGTGGGGCTGGGAACTGAATTCAAGCACTCTACAAAAGCAGTATGTGATCCTAAGTGCCAAGCTATCTCTACAGCCCCCGGGGTTCTCGAAGGTGGTCTTCATGAACCCCTGAGGCGGATCAGAGTCAGGGCTGTCACCAGCCTTATCTTTACCCCTCCCTAGGTCGCCATTCTTCTGTTACTCAACACTTTCACAATCTCAAAGCAGAACATCGCCCTGGGAGAAATTTGAGGGATTCTGAGCTGTGACCTTGCAGTCTCTACCTGCTCCTGGAATGGATCTGCAGGAAGTGTTCCTTTGAACAAGAGCACATGGGTGTCTGAGATGCATCCAAACATGGGAACTATTACACTGATCTCTCTTCCTTTTCATCTTTAGATCTTCCTCTTATCTGATCCTTTTCTCATTTTGTTGTATTTTTTTTATTTGTCATTTTTATCATTCAGTTCTTAGTTAACAAAGTGATATGTTTTATTGTAAGATTCTCTCTCTCTCTCTCTCTCTCTCTCTCTCTCTCTATATATATATATATATATATAGTGCTCCCCTCTCTCCTATCCCCTTTCCCTCTTCTTACTGGGTATCTTCTTCCCTCCCTTCAGATAGTTCAAATAGCCCCTCCTCCTGCCCTCATATTTTGTATGTATGAATGTATGAATGTATGTATACGTATTCCTTACCCTCTCATGTTTTCCCACCTACTCCTTCTAGGCATTTTCCTCTCTTGTCATAGTCCTTTCTACTCTCAAGTCCTACACTGGTTTCTTTTTGGTTTTCTCAGTCTCTAATTCAGCTCCTCTTTCCTTCCCTCCTGCCTCTTGTGGTGCCTCCTTCTCCTGCCCCCCCCCCTTCTTTTCTCTTCCTCTCTGCCTTTTCCAGCCTCAGTGTTTAAACCCCTTAGAGATCAATAGACATGGATAACTCCAGGAATCTGCCAGTTTCTTCCTATCGCACTTTAGAGGACCCCTAGAACATTGACAATCCTATGAAAAGAGGGGATGATTACAGGCCAACTGCTACTTTCATGGGCTTTGCCTTTCTTTTCCAGAACTCAAGATGCAAGGTAAGTCAGATAACTCAGACAGAGACAGTCGAGTTTTACTAATGTGTAACAACCTCCATGTTGTGTGATCTTCCCTGGAAACTAATTAAAGATAACCTGGAATCAAAGGAAAAGAAAAGCACGTAGAAATGGGGCTTGTAGCAAAGAAAAAAAAGTGCCAAATAACCTCTCTGAATTAATCCCTCTCATTATTTAGATTGCCATATTATACAAAGATATTATATGTTACATGAACAGCATAAATAACAGAATTACCTGTACCAAAGTTGTAATTAAAGCTGGCTGCTGTGGAGGTTGAAAGACCACAAGCTTCTCTCTCAAGGTGGACATTTGCTTTGCTTTCAGGGAGTTACCAAGCTTCTCTTGTGGTTCCTCAAGGGCTGCCCCTGCACTGGAAGATTTCCACAGCTCTGAGTCATAGACAGCATCTCAGGGCAGGCTTGCTCCTCAAAGAGCTCACTTCCTCAGCCTTCAGGTGGACTTGAGGTCTAGGGCTGCAGTAATCTGAAAACCTTGCTTTCTGGAGTAAGTAACCCTTGCTGGCTTGAGAGTTCTTATCTTTTCTAGCTAGCCAGCCAACACTAGTTTTTTATAAAGTTTTGTGTGTATGTAGGTTTAGGTCACCTGGGGGTAAAAGGAACAGAAAAAGAAAAAGCAGAGAGCCCTTGGAGGTGTTGAGACTGATTTACATGAAAAGAGAATTAAATGCTTCTTTCCCAAAATGCTTGGAACTCCACCCCATCAGGATCTTTCTCACTTGTCTTGCAGTTGCTATCCCTCTTGTATATTATTACTCCAACATACCTTCCTTTGACTCCTTCACTCGGTACCAGTTTGTTTTGTGAATACCCTTCCCGCTCACCTTTGCATAGCCATCTACAATGATTAGAATTGTTGACCTGACAGGATTTAGTATCATCTAAGAGACAAATCTTTGCCCAAGTCTGCAAGTTTACAGATCAGGTTAACTGAGATGGAGAGGATCATCCTAAGCATGAGAAAAATCTTTCTATGAGGTGGGGTCCTGCACTGCGTGGAGAGAAGCAAGTAAGCTGGGCACCAGCATCCATCATCCTCTGCTTCCTCAAGGAGTACACCATGGGACCAGCTGCCTCAAGAACCTGCTGCCATGCCTGCATCTTCTCTGACTGCCAGGATTATATGTTTTCTGTGACCTAGAATAATCCCTTCCTTCCTTAAATTGTCAGAGATTTTATCACAACAATCACAGCAATGAGAAAGTTAATTAATACACTATTTCCGTCATCATGTTTCAACTTAAAAATTGCTTCTGACCACTCATTCCATGTAAGGCATTGGACTGTAATTATCTTCAGTGCACTGCTGCAGAACATGCTGCTACTTCTGTGTACATAGCTTTTTTTCTCCTCCCATTAAAATAGAAGCTTCATGAGAACCCAAGTTTTGATTCTCGAATTCTACCTGGGAGAATGTAAGCTTCAAAAATATGTTCATTATGCATTTACTGAATTAATTAATGAACAAAAACTTGTCTATGTCATCTGTCAGATATGATTTTCAGGCATTAAAAAATAATGTTTCTAGAGAGGCTGTAGGGAATCAGCCTACGGCAGAGGGGACAAGAGTTAGAAACCAGGGGGTGCCTGAGTTGGATGCTGTAGATACTCAAGATTTTAAGCCTCAGGTAATGAGTTGGCCAATTCAGTGGTCTCATCCATTTGGCCCTCCATCGGTCAGTCCAGTAGTTTCCCTTGGAGGTTATAAGCTGTTCAGACTGTGATACTTTTTTTTTTTTTTTTTTTTGGTCTTTTTGAGACAAGGTCTCCCTTTAGTCCCAGCTGGCCTCAAGCTCGCTATGTAGACCAGGCTGGCCTTGAACTCACAGAGATCCACTTGCCTCTGCCTCCCAAGTGCTGGGATTAAAGGCATGCATCACCATGTCCAGCAGACTGTGATTCTTTTGTATTTTTCTTTTTCTTTGTTTTCTTTTTTTTTTTATTTATTTTTGTATGTGTATGAATGTACTGCCAGCAGACTGTGATTCTTAAATCTGTTTCCTCTCTTTACTCATGAAGGGGCTTTGGCGAGAAGTAACAGCAACAATAACATCAGAGAAATCAAGTTTAAATAACTGGCTTTTTCTTTGCCATCTAAGGGGCAATTTTCCCCCCTTCATTGGCAAAGAAGATGGTTATGGCTGATTAATCAGGCCATTAGACAGAGTTTTGCTCTATCCTCTGGCAGCAATGATGAGAATTTAGCTTGAATATTCA